>CABEEJ010003132.1:78720-90093 GCA_901482245.1 Timema douglasi
TGCTGCCCCCCCCCCCTACTCCCCCGCTACATCCAGACATCTATCTGCGGTCAACCCTCGTAATCGTTCTTTCCCTTCCTCCTGTCAGGATTTGTCACCAAGCAACAGCCTTTATCGAAACATTGTGAGCAGTGATGTTTACGTCATACTATACGTCGTGACCATTGTCATTATTCTCCCCTCCTGTCGGGACCTGTTGACATGATACTCCTTCACCAGCTTACACCTCATCCCGTTCTCTCTCTCTCTCTCTCTCTCTCTCATATTCTACTGCTTGTCAGTTTCAACCAGACAAGCTATAACTGATTTTAGAAAACTTATGTCCTCCTCCACTTTCACATTGATTAATGCAAGTATACTCCCTTCACGGTAAGAATTACTCTCTGAAAGGTCTTTTTTCCTAACAATATCCTACTATATAATAGATTTCTGGTAGGGAAAAAGGCCTTTCAGAAAACAATTTCTACGGCGAACGGACTTTAGTTTACTTATAATGTCGGTCTAGGGGTAAGGTGTCAGACTTCTGTGCTGGCGGCCGGGGTTCAACCCTCGGTCCCGGCAAAGATTTATCTGATCACTAAACCCTTCCTTCACCTCTGACAAGACATCTTGTGAATGTGGGGAATACTAGTCCTACACCGTAGTTCGGATTCCACGTTAAACTGTAGGTCCTCCATTTCATCTCACAATCACCCTACCACTACACATTAGCGTAAGTGCGTATAACCCGAACGGGTAGTAAGACGCGGTGCTAATAATAATAATAATAATAATACTTATAATGTCGGGGATATTAACCTCGGCACCAATCGGAATTTAGAATGTTTGAAAATATTTATCCTCATCTCTAGATTCCCATCATATGCCCCTTAGGGAATCGTAAGGTGTGCAATGCTCAATCTGCAAGGGCAAAGGAAATGAAACGTTAAGCTCGTACCTTTCATCAAGAGTAGTGTTGTTAAAAAACCTCATACAATGCAGAATTGGAATATGCATTTTCGATCCTTCCTTTGGCTGGGTGTAAGAATTCACAAATGACCCCGCTAAATACTCTGAGGTTACATTCTGAACGTGTTTCGGAAACTGTATGGTCAATATTTCACTGCACGCTACGAGAAATGGGATTGTATATAGTTTTATAAATAAGTGTGTAAAGCACATGATGTAATTAAATTAGTTATATTTAGACTAATACATATCGCGTAGCAATTAAAAAGAGTGCTTACTATTTTGAAGGTCATGGGTTTAATTCACGGCATTGCTGAAATAATTATAAATAGAGAGTTAGGGGTTTATCCTTTCACAGTGATGAATTAACGGCTTGAGGGGCAGCGGATTGTGCCTTCTCTAGATTTAAGTTAGTTTATAAGTAGTGAGTTGATATAGTCAATTTTCCAGGAAATTCACGTTAAACACCCCAAAAATAATGTGTGTCCTATCCTCAATTAATAGGCAACCGGCCATAAGAATATAATATTAGACACTAAGGTCAATTCTAACTGTATCAATTGGTAGAACTGTTTCGCATCATTAGTAAGTTTGCATCATATTTCATATTATTATTATTATTATTATTATTATTAGCACCGCGTCTTACTACCTGTTCGGGTTATACGCACTTACGCTAATGTGTAATGGTAGGGTGATTGTGAGATGAAATGAAGGACCTACAGTTTAACGTGGAATCCGAACCACGGTGGAGGCCTGGCATTCCCCACATTCACAAGATGTCTTGTCAGAGGTGAAGGAAGGGTTTGGTAATCAGATAAATCTTTGCCGGGACCGAGGATTGAACTCCGGCCGCCAGCACAGAAGTCTGACACCTTACCCCTATACCGCCAGGTCACCATATTTCATATTATTATTATTATTAGCACCACGTCTTACTACCCGTTCGGGTTATACGCAATATATTTCATATTACTTTGTAATTTTACTACCTTCCTTGTTCTCATGATTTGTGTTTTCTGTTACACCAGTGAATTACCGGATCATTATTAGTAACTACGGGTATTGATTAAGTATTAACTAACCTCATTATTATCAATATATTATGGCAAACAACCTCGTATGATTTGCACTTGTTTAATTTATATTTTTTTTTACTCTAAAATATAGATACAGTGTTTTGAGTAAACCACAATTTACAGAAAAAAAAACTCATAACCACAATAGAAAAAGAATTCTAATAATATGTCAAACAAATTTTCATAGTCATTAAACATATTAACCTCGGGTCCCGTGTTCTATTCCTGACATGGCCTAATAATTTATCATTTGTGAAATTTGGGTTTCCCCTTTCACAGTGATGAAATTTATAGTTAAGGGGTTCTGGGTGTTGTGTCTGTTCTATATTTAATTTATAACTCAATATATAATCAGTATTTCCAGAAAGAGCACGTTAAATACCCAAAATTAAAATAAAACATTAAGTTCCTTGCTTGTGGAACACTCACGCTCTCATAGTAAGTCACAATGAGAATGTTCTATATTAGGATACACATTGTTCATATTATGTGAAGAAGATACTGATTAAGTAGATTGTATGCGTACTGCACACCCTGGACGTGTAGTAATACGAGGCGCTAAAAAGGTAGACCGTATTGTTATTTATAAATAAAGAGATGATAACATTGTCAAAGGATTAGATGGTTTAAAATAGCACCTTTATTAGGTAATTCATAGTTGACGTAACCAGTCTTGACTCTCCAATGAAAATATACACCTAATTAAAGAATTTAGAGCGAGTATGTTTTGTTAAAATATGTTGAGAAACTTGATAATTCATTACCAGGTCTAGTAGGTGCAGGGATAGGTAAAACCATTCAGAATAACATCTGTGTTCTCTATTATATTTAAAATGGTACTCCTGTAAATAAGTAATGAACTTATTTATAAAAAAAAATCCGGGTGTACGTTTGAGGTTTGTTAAATTTTTTTTTTTTTTTATCTGAATTGCAAAGAATCATCCTTACATGTAGCTATTTTCGTGGAGAGAGACTGGAAAACTATTTTGGAAAACTGCTCTAAGTATACCCGACCGAGATTTGAACCTTGATCTTCCCATCATCGGCAGTCTAGTCTACTGCGAGAGTAGCACGTTAGTCCCATGCGGCCACCGAAGCGAGTGTTAGTGCTATTGATTACATTTATTTTCTAATAAACCTAAAATAACTCTAAAATGTTTACCAAAATATTTTTAAATGTATTATTATTGGATTGGACTCAGAAACTTAACATAGTAGAATATTTAACATAGATTCGATTTGAAACTATTTCATAGTAAGCCTAAACTGAATTATTATATTTGGTTATGAACCTATTTTTAAAATAAAATATTATATCCAGTTTTTTAAAATTTTGTGATTCAATTAGGATTCGATTCAATAAAATAAATTTAGCATGAGCTTTAATTTCTATATGACTCAACATTTCTTTAGGAATGAGATCCAATCTGGATTTGATTAGAAATTGAGCACTATGGATTTTCACAAGCTTAATATTAGCACAGGGGTAAGGTGTCAGACTTCTGTGCTGGCGGCCGGGGTTCAATCCTCGGTCCCGGCACAGATTTATCTGATTATCAAACCCTTCCTTCACCTTTGACAAGACATCTTGTGAATGTGGGGAATGCCAGGCCTCCACCGTGGTTCGGATTCCACGTTAAACTGTAGGTCCTCCATTTCATCTCACAATCACCCTACCATTACACATTAGCGTAAGTGCGTACAACCCGAACGGGTATTAAGACGTGGTGCTAATAACACATTTAACATTCATTCATTAGGGAGCATTAAGAGGGCATGTAAGTTTGTAAAGCAATGAATTGAATCGTACGATGAATAAACATAGCTTTTCAACGCATGCCCTAATTTTAAATGCACAGTGATAACACACAGTTGTTAAGTATATGTCTTAATTAATAACAATATAAAAAGGACAAAGAATTATTTGTAACACGAGCTAAATTGGTAGTGTAAAATGAGCGCTTACAAAATTTCAACCCAGTAGCTTATTTGGCCGGGGTGGTTCGTGGTTAAGAGAGGTTCCTCAAGAATATACTAGACATCTTATTCATACCCTTCACTATTACTTTCACCAACCACACACAAAAAAAGGTCAAGAATGACAGTATGTATATTTTCTTTAAATGGAAAGACTGATATTGAATGGGAGAAAACTATTTACTATTACAGTTTTCTTAAGACTTGCTTGCTTTGGCGACAGCTTACAAATTCCCTGTTATTTGTAAATGTGCATCGAGGATACAAATGGCTAGAATACAATGCTACAGTAGCCCTATGGCTTCTTTGGTGCTGACTTACGGCTCACAGCTGACTTCTGACAGTCAACATTTAGGTATATACCTAAATTTTGACCGTCAGAAGTGACAGCTGCTAAACACATGTTTTTGCAGATCATATAGCTCGGCGTAGGGATACATAATTTGGTCTGGTATATTTTCAGAGCTGTTAGCTGTGAACTGTGAGCTGTCAGTCAGCACCAAAGAAGCCATGGGGCTACTGTACACTATGTAAGTATATCTATACCTTATTTTCTTACGAATGGACACTTGAAGAATCTTTTAGAAAATACAAACATAGGTTTTGGGGCCAACATTGATATCACTATACAATATCATTAGTGTTATTTTGTAGGTAAGGATAATATATGTATCTAAAGTGAAAGTTGCTTATTATTGATGTATTAATGCGCGAAAGTGGATCAAATAGCTTTTTATAGCTCTCACATATGTGCGTTCGTAAGAAGATTGAAGTATACCTTAAAATAGATGATAAATGATCACTTGATTACGTTCGATGCCGTATTTACTATATCTATACCAAATACAAGTTTAATTTAAGGAAATGATAAGTTGATATTTAAAATGTATTTTAGTTGGTAAAATTAAAATTCAGTTCATTTATTAGTGAGGTGTTGAATTTAATCTGACAGTTCTTTAGATAAATAGATCCATGTTCATGTATTCAAATGCGAGCTCATGTAAAAGATTGTAAAGTTAACGTAGATTTGGATTACTTTAACAAAATACGGCTTGTATTAAAAGGTCGTATGTATTAAAGTTTAAATAAATAAAACAAGATGTATTAACTTGTAGAACTCTTATAGAGAATTCATTGTCACAACTATTTAAAACTTAAAATATATTATTCCCGATGCATCCTAACTCCAGGGTTAATTTAAATTAATGATCAGCGTATTTATTAAATTGAATTCAATGTGTTTTGCATGTACTACTAGTGAAACAGTAGTGTAATCCATCTCTATGAGCTAAGCGGATAAACCAATCTTGTAACTAACTCTGCCATAAGAATAGCTAGAACGTGGCAAATACCAGGATTTCTCTTCGAGATTCAGTAAATAATTTATGGAACCATTTTCCAACACAATAATGCATATAGAGAAAGGATGGAAATGATATTGAAGAAAAATTCCCATCAGGCATCCTGACAATAATTAATTGCCAACCCATATGCTTAGAACCAGAATTACTAACCATTGCGTCAATACTGTGAGTGAGAGGTGGTTCTCAAGAGCAATGCTCATCGATGTGTAAAGATCATGTACAGTTTTACTTGCATATAAATAATATTTTATCGTCAATAAAGTTAAAACCATTAAATTGTACAGTTCTAAAAATAAATAATATAACAATAAAATAAAACTATCACTGAAAACGGACATTCTGTCGGTCATAGGTATTCATTAAATTCGGTCAACTTATCATGCCTTGACATGTGAATGGAATCCGAGGTCTTTGACATAGCGCACCAACCCCAGATATCTCAGTCTTGGTCTCAATTGTGCCCCATAGTTCAATGCAGAATATGTAATGAACGTGTGAGCTTTTTGGTTAAATAGTAGATATCATAATCACAACCAACCAGCGGCTACGCTGGGTCAGCATATACGCTGCCGTTTTTACTTTAATTGTACGTGATATATTTAAGAGATAATAATTCATTTCATTGCGTTTGGATGCATATAATATCAGAAAACATTATCTTGTATACTTTTCTTAAAATTAACCATTATTAAACTATAATTGGTCCACTTTTGAATGATATAAAATTTGGTTAAGATAAATGTTTGTGTATATTTATGGTTTTATTTAGGTCTAAATTTCCTAAATAAAGGAAGATAAATGGCTATAGTATTGGAGTTTTTTTGACAATTTTAGCTTAGGAATATTGAATTTATTAAACAAAACTAATATTTTAAGATAAAGATGCTTTCATTCCAAAACTAAAATAATGTTTAAAATAAAATTTTAAAATGTTATAGGATGAATGTTCTTTAAATTGGAGAAATAAATACAAGTTTTAAAACTATTATATAAGTCGTATTTATTCAGATGAAGAGAAAGTATTTCTCTATGGCGATCGATGTCTGATAAATTGCACGATAGTGTAACAAAGAAATATAGATTTGCTTCCTTTCAGAAAACAAAAGGTACAAAGATATGAATATATTTAAGATATATTTTGATATCAACATTTTATACAGCTGTCAATGCTCTCACATATCAAAATAATAATAATAATAAGAGTACAATAAGTACACTTAACACGGGGCTATATATGAACATGAGGTAAAAAACTATATATTAATCTAAGATCGAAACTTAGTACAACCACACACCAAACATAAACACATACACTATAGCTTGATGCACATATTCGCCGAAAATTTAGAGCCGATTTTGCTTGAGTTGCGCAGCAACTCACATGTCAGCAGAAATGTGTGGCCAATATTGCTTGCAACGTAAAATCAAAACAGCTGTTCATAAATATATATATATTTTTTGGTGGAATAATAAATCTTGTAGATTGTCATGTGGAAGTTTTATAATTATAGTATTGTGTAGTGAGACAAATCAACACTGAAAGACAACATATACACTTCCATTTAACGAGTTATTTCAAATCATTTCACAATAACAAGTAGAATCAGCTAATTTCTTGTATCTCGCTTTGTAGGAGCATGCGGCTATTGAGGTTGTTTAGGCACAGCGCACTAATTGAGTCATTTGGTTTTGAAATTTACTTTGTTTTTCCCACAAGGATTCTATGGAGAAGTTTGATCTGAGGGTGTTTCTACTAGTGCAGATAGACCTACGCAGTTAACGCTAATAGTTTGTGTTTGGTTTGGAGCTCGGATCGTGATAATTCAGTTCTGCCCTTGTTTTTCGGTGAATATGTGAATCCACAGTAATGTACTTTATTTTTAACTCAGCTTGAGGTTGAAACAAATGATTTCTTCTTGAACAGTCGATGTTCTCTTTGACTACCCAGAGCCGAGGGAGGATCAACACAACCTAGTATAATACAATAATGCAACTGAAGGGAGGTGAAAAGGGCCATTTGCCACACCTTCTCCCCATGCAATTGTAAATAATCTGATTAAGAACTGAAGAATAACTTAAAGAGACCACCATACTACTCGAAAGTTATACCGAGACATGCGCGTCTTATTTAACAAATTTATCAGCCATTAATAGGAGTACGTTGAAGAAAGAAAGATCCAATGAATTTAAGAGTGTCTCTTAGATTTTATGTTTGTTTTTTTCATTAACGAGAAAAAAAAAATCAATTGTCAAAAAAGTTTTCATTATACTAGAGAAATATGGAAAACTAGACTAAATTAAAACCTTAGAGTCGTAGCTATGAGCTGTGAGATAAATATTTCGTGATAAAATATCGTGGTCACAACACAAAAACTTAAGATATCCGTTAAATTAGAATCTATATCTGGGCCCAGCCAGTGCTGCTGCCGGGTGTTGGCTGACCGAGCGCACGTCCATCATGGGTAAGGAGGGGGAGGGAGAGTGTCGAACAGAAGAAAAAGCACTTAAGTGTCAGAAGTACACGGGGGAGGGAGAGCGTCGAACAGAAGAAAAAGCACTTAAGTGTCAGAAGTACACGGGGAGGGAGAAGTGAGAAGGAGCCCACGGTCTCTTTGACAGACCACTCACATTACAGATATTGATAAGTTTAGCTCGAGTTGAAACAAAGGTTATTTCAGTTTTAAAGAATATAGGCTAAGTTTGTGTTTCTATTTTTATAGTACTACAATAACCTATGTACATGACTTATTTGCTACCGAGTATTACTACCCATCCAGGATATATGTATATGTACTAAGTATGCTAATTTTATTGGGATAAAGAAGGTAGAATTTAGAGGTAAAGTACCAAAATTTGCAGGGGAGTGGAATAATACTAAAAAAAACCTTCATTTCATCTAGCTGGGATTCGAAGCACCATCTCCCCAACATTGTCAGTCTAATCTAATGCAAATGTAACACCCTGGCCTAGACCATTCAACCACCAGTGGAAGACATGACTTCATTCTGTTAATATTCTCGTTTCAGCCCATTCTGTATTTCAAAAGTTGTTATAAGTGACATCCAACCCGTATCCTGCCACGTGTATCAGTCAAACATACCTCAATTAACTTGACAAGTTATTTGGTTATCTTATACTTAGCTAAAATTTCGTATAATTTGTTTGTATGAATGACAGGCCTTTTTAAAATCTCTGGTCCCGGCACAGATTTATCTGATTACCAAACCCTTCCTTCACCTCTGACAAGACATCTTGTGAATGTGGGGAATGCCAGGCCTCCACCGTGGTTCGGATTCCACGTTAAACTGTAGNATCACCCTACCATTACACATTAGCGTAAGTGCGTATAACCCGAACGGGTAGTAAGACGCGGTGCTAATAATAATAATAATAACATTGGGTATGAAAGCTGAGGCGAGGTTGATATTCATACACAAAAATAACAGTATAGATCACATAAAGACAGTATGCCATTCATGTACTATTGTACTTTCTAAGGCAGAAATGAAAGGAATATTACAACGCTAGTCACTCGGGCAAGTGATTCAGGTTTTAAAAATGAAGATGGACGGTTTCAGTCCAATTGTTCATAGTAGGGTTATAACTGACAGCTGCTAAAGAAGTTGCTGGATATACTTTCACGGGTTCATATGTCAAGTACTGTTATCTGCAGCTGTCACTTTTGATAGATATTATCAAATAGCATAAATAAAATAATACAATGTTACCAATTTCGGCTAAAAAAAAAGAGTAAAAACTTGAATTTTATAAAAGGTACTCTCTATAAAAATGAGACTGTCGTAATTTACATAAGCGTAACGATTAACATTGGTCCGGTAAATATTCAATAGGGGGATTTTCCACAAAGTTAATATCGTGAAGTAGGTGAGGGGGTTGGATTAGGCGTGCTGGTACCTTGATACTATTACTCACATACATAAAATAATCAAATAATTTGTTGGAGGATGATTGGAGGGCTTATATGGAGGAAAGATGGGATAGAAAATACCTAGAAAAAAAACACTTTAACTGTGATATTGATGGTATACTGAAAATAAAATCCAAACAAATGATGGCAATTAGCGATGAAAATTTTCAATGACATTTTTCAGATTGTTAATTCTCAATGGATCGTATTTATTAATGATTTTAATAGAGTATAGAAGTATTGACACATCTGTTCAAACCCGAGCTGACGTTAGTCCCGTTCAACCACAAAGCTCTGTAGTCGCTAGATGGGCGCGATAAGGAAAGTGGAATCGGTGTTATTGGAACTCATTTAAGCAGCTGCAAATATTGTTTATTGGTAAATTTTCCAAAATGAAACATTTCAGTAAAACACAAAGGAGAAATTATCCGTCTCACATATGCACCTCTGAAATAGTCACTTCGGTGGATAACACGTGTAACAAAATACGGATGTACACAACTATGGAGAGAATATTATTGTTTTGAAAATTATATTGAGCTCGGAATCAATCAACCTACCTGGTTCTGGTTTTGTTTTCGAAAAATGGAAAAAATGTTGAAACCATCATTATGATTCACTGGTACTTGAATTAGGAAATGTCTTTTTGATCTAAAATACTAGTAAAACGTATTAAGCTTAACAATAAATAAGTTTAGAAAACTCAAAATTGATGTGAAGAGACAAAAACAAAAAACATTCCTTGAAAAATCTTCAAGTATACTTTATATTCTTCAAATTATTTGTAAAAAATATTTGGGCCTCAAATATTCTAAAAAAAGCAAAACAAAAATATGACATATGCAATTTGGAAAAACCAAATTCTTACTGTACATCACTAGTATCAATCCTTATGAGAACCCTTCACCGTTTATAAACAGGAAATTACTTACTCGTTAACCCTCTTAAACTGTTGACGATATTTGAAAAGAATGTAAACATATACCGAAACATTGAGTTCTGGTGTGGTTGTAACGAAAGCCAGCAGGACATTGTTCCCCCGGCACGACGTTGTTGGAAGTGATCATACATCGGTAGCTGCCAGGACTATTAACACACTCCTCTTCGTCTCGACAATAGTATTCACCTCTCTCGCACTCATTCACATCTAGAAATATAGCAAAGGTTAGGCTCTTGAGGTCTGGACCTCAATCTAAAATAATAAACACTTTTTGTAATGGATGGTTTGGTTATTTTAAGAGCCCATTTCAACTTAAGGTTAGTTCGTAAGTCAATCAAGTGAAAATCTTTAGTCAAACCCTTTTTCCACATTAAAAAGATGTATACGACAAAACTTTTTTTTTTTAAATATCACTGATCAGTATTTCACTATTTTCAAGAGAAGAATGAATAAAACCTTACTTGGTTGCAATTTATGGTTCGAGATTAATATTGTGTCTAATATCCCTAGTCTGTTTTTATTTGTGACAATACATCACATGTTATTCATTTTACCTTACCATACATTAAATAAATATATTCTTTATGCATACATTTGTGAATGTCCAATTTTTAAATACCCGACAGTGAAAATCCCAAAATTATGGATTATTTTTAAATCTGACTATTTGTATTGGAAATGTTCCCATCAAATTCGGATGGTCGAGCTTCTAGTGTATTATGTAATTAATAATGAGGCCAGGTCAAAGCCTTCTCAAACTTACCGACACAGACATTTGTTTGTTGATCTATCTGAAAACCTCTGGCGCAATGACGTTGTGGTGGCCTGTATGACGTCCGGCAATGGTAACTGCCCACGGTGTTGACGCAGAGCTGACTATTTGTATTGCATCTGTGCAAATTCTCTGCACATTCATCTATATCTATTGGGAAAGCAATGGTAAGAATATCCAAGTTATGAGCTCACCCTTTTCATTACCAAGATGTATTTTACATTGAATTAATAAGTTTGTTTTAATCTCAAATAATTTGTGATAATTGATTGAATAGATGGTGACCTAGTGGTCTAGGGGTAAGGTGTCAGACTTCTGTGCTGGCGGCCGGGGTTCAATCCTCGGTCCCGGCAAAGATTTATCTG
>CABEEJ010003133.1:0-30265 GCA_901482245.1 Timema douglasi
TCGAGTTGAGGTAGGTGTCGTCTTGTATTTAGGATAGCGCCGCACTTGAGGCGTACTAAATTTGACTATGAAACTGGCCCTAAGACTCTCACCTTTATGAACCTCCATGTCTATATAGATCGTTGCAACTAGCATAAGACGAAGACTCTCACCTTTATGAACCTCCATATCTATATGGATAGTTACAACTAACATAAGACTAAGACTCTCACCTTTATGAACCTCCATGTCTATATAGATAGTTACAACTAGCATAAGACTAAGACTCTCACCTTTATGAACCTCCATATCTATATGGATAGTTACAACTAGCATAAGACTAAGACTCACCTTTATGGACCTCCGTATCTATGTAAATATCTGCAACGTGTATGCACACACATTCTCACCTCTCGGAGAAGTTGGATTTCTTTTTCTAAAGACGTGGTCTTATCTAGAGGCAATCCCTGAGCTTGTCTTCTAAGATACATCTGGATGTCTTTGGTGACCTGAAAATAATCACCCAACCACACTCATTTCTTGTCAAGAAGTGCACAAAGCGATCAATACATTATTTTAAAAGATAGGCCTATATTATCAATTTAAATTAATATCTTTTGAATATATTTAAGATGAGTTTATTGGTATAATGTTAATTAATTAACTAATTTTACATTTTTTTAAATATCAATATTATTTCTTCTATAACAACTTTGATTTTCAGCCATTTTTGTGTACACACACTACAACCCTATACTTTAAAAAGTTTGAAGACATATTATATACATGTACACTTCACGAAGCTAACTTTGACTCTTGGAACAGCTTTGATATATCACTTAAAAAATAAGTTACGGTAAACTGGGGGGCAGCAAAATTATCAATTGTGTAAATATTGGTTTGTTGGCCGTATGACCATATCAACAATTCTTGTGTACAACATGATTGTATTACAGAAAATTTCGCGGGCCACTTATATTACAAAATATTGGTAGGTCTGGATCTATACCTTTCTACCCAAGTGGGCAAAGAGCCGTTTTATTGAGTGTTTTCCCCTTGTTCTTGAAGATTTAAACTCACGAAAGTTTTGTAGCTATGTTCGCGTTAATAATCTGTTCACCCTTCCCCCCACACCACCTCGCGCAGTGTTACCAACTGTACGATCTGGATACTACTTGCACCATAATTCCACCACCTGCACACTCCACTATGGGGATATTTTTACAAATTAATATTCAGGCAACCTGCCAATAATTAATTTCTTATGGACATAGGCTGATGGACTATTGTTGTCGAGACTTGATGGTTTTAATCAAATTAAGGTATAAATTAATGTTTATGTGGTGCAATTTATCTTGAATATTATATTATTGCGGTCTTTCCTACAAGTGTATTAAGCGCCGATTTTGTTTTTACATAGAAACAAATGCATTATCCTGCGAACATAAATACATCTATTTCAGGTCCGTGTGCAATCTCTTGAGACTCTACTAGAGAGATGGCAACACTGACATCACGTGACCACCCATCTGCCTTGCTCACAGTACAGTTTGGATGCTTGTGCACGCACAGAAGACGCGATTACTTGGTTCAAGCGCTGCTACCAATGTACGTTTGTTGAGATGTATATTTGTAACTTAAGAAAATGGTGAATTGTAAAATTGACAGTGAAAATAATGTTTTCAATGAACAATAGAGTGAAAAATACTTTTGTACATTGCCGAACTTAGCTAATTCAATACTGAAATGTCTAACATGCGATGAAATAATGTTTTTGTTAAAAGATAACAATAATTTGAAACGACATTTTAACACAAACAATTCTGACTACAGCAATCATTTTCCTGAAAATTCAGGTTTGCAAAAATAAAAGAGAAATAATCTTTAATTGATAGCTATGGAAGAGCTACGACAATGATAAAGGCCTTTTCATTTCAACAATTAAAAAACTACAGCTGCATCCTTCGAATTTCACGCAACAAAAAGCCATTTCAAGACTTGGAAATAATCGAGGATTGCATGCAAGAAGCTTTAGAGGAGATTGTTAACGACCCAAAATTGAGAGCAAGTTATGACACCTCTTTCAACCAGATGCTATTGTCGCCGTTTAGAATTATTGGGGAGTGAAGTACAAAATAATAATAATAATAATAATAATAATAATAAAGGATCTTGGAAGGTTGTCGGCATAAGCCGTGCCTTTAAAAGTCCACAAAGAAAGAAATCTGGGTGTGTCAGATCGGGAGACCCATGTGTCCACAGGTCTTTGGAGATAATTCTGTCCTGAAAAAAGCTTTGAATTTCTGCCACACTCCTATTGGAGGTGTGGCAAGCTGCACTGTCCGTTTTGAAGTAGCCATCTGCAAGTTCTTGAGCCTCCAGCTTGCTCAGAAACTCAATAAAGATTTTCAACTATCGGTCGGTATTCACCGTGTCTTAAAATATGATTAACCCAATGATATGGTGATGGAACACCACACCAGACACACATTTTCGCATGGTACAATGGATCTTCATAGATGACGAGGAGATTATAACTGGCCCACACCTGGGTTTTGCGAGCTTACATAGCCGAATAAATGGAACCATGCTTCGTCATCAGTAATCCATGTTATGCCCAACAGGGTGGAGTTCTCTGCGAAAAATTGGGCAAACCTTTCGAATAGATCGTCCAGTCTCTTGGTATAGCCTCCGAAGAGATTTTCATGGGGATGCCAATAACTGCTGCTTCACATCCTGTATTGTGTCTTCCGCCCTATGCGGATCCACCAAGCTTCGAGCTCTCCAGCTTCTTCACCAAGTTTAAAATGGTAGCTATGGTGGGCGGTGTTCTTCCACCAAATGTATTCGGAAAATCCCTTTGACATTGTTTGAAGGAACCGGCCACTTACACTATCTGACGAGATGCGCTCCCTCACTAACTCTGAACTACAGTCGTGTGGATATAACTATTCTGACGTTTTGGCTGTGTCCCACTGACATTCTACATTAATGATTGGTTTTAATTGATGCTTTGCTCAAGAACTAAGGCATCGTCTGATAGGAATTGGTGGTCAGAACAACCAAGGGCACGTCCGCGGTGGGTTGAAGAATCCTTGGTATAGATGACTGTTCCCCATTTTTGGTGTAAGATAGATGTTCTGCCATTTTTCCAGAATTGTGTAAGCTACCACACCTAAAGAACCTCTGGATTGGCTAAAGGTGAACCATACAACACACATACATACACCTACAATGAGGGTAGAGTGTAGCGAAAGAAATCCATTATGCTGACTTATCCCAAATTATATAAGGGAAGAAATTTAATGGTTTTATCAATTACTCGAACAAGCGAGAAACATTGTCAAACCCGAAAGGCTGAATGGTCCGCAAACCTCGTTAATCAATTTCCATGACGTCCCCGTAAAATTAACAATAATATCTTATTTGTCGTTGAACCTCGGACCGTTACTTGTCCGTCTTTAACTAATAATGGTAGAGTTCGCGCGTTTAATAAATTTACATTTTATTGAATTTCACGACATTGGAATACGTTTTTAATAACATAATATTGTATTTAAGGTACCAAAACCTGGTGGAACTGGCTCAACTGCAACCACCAACCTCTATAACGAGTATTATTTAATTATTGATTTGTTTATATTCAGCGATTACCTTGCCTTTCATCACGGCAATGTCCAAGATGGACGAGCTGCAGCCGCAAAGACTTATACTATCCTTTTTATATGAGAATACCTAACTATCAATATATCCTGGTTCACACTGAACTCCCGTAGGAAAGTAAATGTGGAGTGCCTACTTTCACTGATAGTTGAAATCATCTATATTGTCTTTATGGATGTGATAGAAGAAAATACTCATATTTATTAGTGTTTGAATGATTCCAGCGTGCTACACCCTGTACAACGTCAATATGTTTATAAGAAACTCCCTGCTTCTAAAGCATTCTTTCCCATCCTTGACTTGACTTGACGGTTTATCGGTGAATGACTCAGTTTGAATATTTGGTATTGTGTGGTTAGCCTTGGCGAGGGATCACGTTCTAGCAATAGTAACAATAATAGCCCATTTGTCGTCAATAATTCTAATAAAACATATTCTGACACGTTTTGTGGATTACTGTGGTCAGTTTCTGAGCGCTCTCGAAATAAAATTGTGTCGAGATAGTGTTAAATATCCAGAGTAATAGCCTATTGATTTTTTTTGTATGTGATTTATTTTTCTATATTGTTTTTATAGAATTTTTATACCCATATCGTATATATTGTTTATTTTGATTACATATATATATATANATATATATATAATATTTAGGTAATTCTGAAAGAAATAGATAGCAAGCCTATAATTATTGACACAAAATGGTTGGAATCCAGTGGAGCAGAAACGGGGGATGGAAGTAAATTTTACCCTCCCACTCCAAGATTAGAGGGGTAAATTATTGTTATTATTATTAGCATATTATTAGCACCGCGTCTTACTACCCGTTCGGGTTATACGCAGGAGGCCTAGCATTCCCCAGATTCACAAGATGTCTTGTCAGAGGTGAAGGAAGGGTTTGGTAATCAGATAAATCTGTGCCGGGACCGAGGATTGAAACCCTGGACCCCAGCACAGAAGTCTGACACCTTACCGCTAGACCGCCAGTTCACCTCGAGGGGTAAAAAGTTACATTTTTACCCCCCCTCCAAAATAATATAGTAAAACTTTTGGATAATGTAAAGATCTTATTGAGGCAAGATACAAAGTTCACACTAAGGTTACATAACAGAAATAAAATGTGCTTGGAGCACACACCGTTTGAGAACTCTGATAGTGATAACAGCTGCATCAGCTACTGAAGAAACAACTTTTTAATGCTTATACGAATAAAGAATAATCTTCGCTCCATGAGAGGTTACACAAAATTGAAATTTCAAAACGAGTTAGTGGTTTTATAGCTAGTAACAGATATAGGGTAAATAAATATAGAAACATACTTTAATTTTCAGTGTTTCATAATTTTTAGCTGAGCTGCATCAGATATAATGTTTCTTAATTTGTTTTGAGTGTATTAGCTCTAATGTTTGGAATGACTAAAATAAATGAGAAAAATGCACAATAGGACCATTAAATACAGGCATCCCTCGCTATACGCGATCTCAATTTACGCGTTTTCGATATAGCGCGATTCAAAAAACTAAAAAAATAATGCATGGTCAGCTGTAATTTCGCAGTCAGCCTGTTCAATGGTGGCGCGACCTTGTGCACGCATATTCCAGCGAGGATATTGATATTTACTGTACATTTTGGTGTGGGGGGTGGTATTGACAACATTGAAGATGCAGGGCAGAAGTTAAAACAGTCATGTATGAAGGGAGTTTTGGAAAATATTTGGCCCAAAGTTTCTGATTCTCATGATTTTGATCCTGAACACGAACTTTCCAAATCAAGACATGACATCATTGACCTAGAAAAATCTGTTATCCGGATTTGAGGTCTCAGCGGGGAGTGAGTAGGGAAAAAGGATTGTTTAGAGGGAATAAGCTGTAACAATCCTTGCCGGGAAAAAAAACATGTGTATGTGCTGGGAGGAGCAAGCGCGAGCCCTGGGAACTGGATTCCAGTACGACTGAGTGTCTGAAGGAACACAGGGGATGCCCTTATGATCCAAAAGACAGTTTTCCAGTCGTATGAACAAAAAGTTAGTGGAATAATTATGAACTCTGAGGGGTTCCCTGCACCGTATGACCCACCACCTTGGAAACAAGAGAGGTGGATTTTGGTTGATGGGCCCTCAGAGTCAAGATGGAGAAAGGCGGCTGCCCTGCAGCCCTCTGATGCCATCGGGGTGATGGAGTTCCCCGGCAGAAATGGGAATAGAATAGTTTAGTAAATTTAGTTTAGCTTAGTTAGTAATTAATATAGATAATTAGGGACGGGGGAACTAGGTAGGGGGTAGATTAGGAAATTCAACTGCCAAGGGTGGAAGGAAGGGTGGAAACAGAAGTATGGTGGCTAGAAAGTAGGCGGGGCTTCCAACTCTGATAGGGCGCCTCCTCAGGTGGTGAACATGGGGATGCCCACCTCTGCTGAGCGCTTGGCGGACTTGGGAGTGAAATCCCGGGCATTGTGAAGGGCCCAGCGGGGGAGGGTACCGGGGGCGTAATATACCCGGGGTGTACCAAATTGAGCTAGGGGTAGTTGAATTTCATTTAAGTTAAGAGCCAAAATATGTGTTGAAATTTTAAAAAGAAAATTCATATTGAAATTGTATAAATAAAGTGAAAGTTATGTGAAAAAACGGCCCGGATTTAAAGATTGTAAGATACCGGGCCAGCAAACACTGAATAAATAAAAAAATAAAATATCCAGATTTGAGGACGTAGACCAAGCAAATGTGTATGAATTGCTTCAATCCCACTCAACAGAACTCACCAATGAAGATCTTCTGGAAATGGAGAACGGCATCAAGGATGAAGAGGAAAAGCCCTGTGTTGTTGACTGTTGAGCCTTTCAAACAACTTTCAACAAAACAAATGGCTGAATATTTTAATAACATTGACAGTGCAATTAGAATCATTAAAGAGAATTACCCTAACATGAGTAGAAGCGCTAAGTTGCCAGAGAGATCCAAAGTTATTTGGCTTGCTACAAATAACTCTAGAGAGAGAGAGAGAGACAGAGAGAGAGAGAGAGAGAGAGAGGAAGAATGCTGACCGTCAGTTGAATCTTGACCATTTCATAAAAGAAGTTGAAAATCTATTTAAAATTTCTCAAATCTTTAATTTGTAGATTATCGTTAAATTTGTTTTGTCAGTTTAACGACCCAGGGCCTTAACGAAAGCAAGAGCTTACCATCCAAGGGCCTTCAAGAAAGGAAGAGCTTACCATCCCAGGGCCTTCAAGAGAGCAAGAGTTTACCATTCCAGGGCCTTCAAGAGATCAATAGCTTGCCATCCAAGGGCCTTCAAGAGAGCAAGAGTTTACCATTCCAGGGCCTTCAAGAAAGCAAGAGCCTACCGTCCTAGGGCCTTCAAGAGAGCAAGAGCCTACCATCCTAGGGCCTTCAAGAGATCTAGGGCTTACCATCCCAGGTCCTCCAAGAGATCAAAGTTTACCATCCCAGGGCCGTCAAGAAAGCAAGAGCCTACCATCCCACATCCTCCAAGAGATCAAGAGCTTACCATCCCAGGGCCGTCAAGAGAGCAAGAGCTTACCATCCCAGGGCCTTAACGAAAGCAAGAGCTTACCATCCAGGGTCCTCCAAGAGATCAAGAGCTTACCATCCCAGGGCCTTCAAGAAAGCAAGAGCCTACCGTCCTAGGGCCTTCAAGCGAGCAAGAGCTTACCATCCAAGGGCCTTCAAGAGATCAAGAGCTTACAATCCAAGGGCCTTCAAGAGATCAAGAGCTTACCATCCAGGGTCCTCCAAGAGATCAAGAGCTTACCATCCCAGAGCCGTCAAGAGAGCAAGAGCCTACCGTCCCAGGGCCTTAACGAAAGCAAGAGCTTACCATCCAAGGGCCTTCAAGAGATCAAGAGCTTACAATCCAAGGGCCTTCAAGATATCAAGAGTTTACCATCCCAGGGCCGTCAAGAGAGCAAGGGCTTACCATCCAAGGGCCTTCAAGAGAACAAGAGCCTACCATCCCAGGGCCTTAACGAAAGCAAGAGCTTACCATCTAAGGGCCTTCAAGAGAGCAAGAGTTTACCATCCCAGGGCCTTAACGAAAGCAAGAGCTTACCACCCAAGGGCCTTCAAGAGATCAAGAGTTTACCATCCCAGGGCCGTCAAGAGAACAAGATCCTACCATAATAGGGTCTTCAAGCGAGCAAGAGCTTACCATCCCAGGGCCGTCAAGAGAACAAGAGTTTACCATCCCAGGGCCGTCAAGAAAACAAGAGCCTACCGTCCTAGGGTCTTCAAGCGAGCAAGAGCTTACCATCCAAGGGCCTTCAAGAGATCAAGAGTTTACCATCCCAGGGCCGTCACCAGAACAAGAGCTTACCATCCCAGGGCCATCAAGAGAGCAAGGGCCTACCGTCCTAGGGTCTTCAAGCGAGCAAGAGCTTACCATTCCAGAGCCATCAAGAGATCAAGAGTTTACCATCCCAGGGCCGTCAAGAGAGCAAGAGCTTACCATCCCACGTTCTCCAAGAGATCAAGAGCTTACCATCCCAGGGCCGTCAAGAGAGCAAGGGCCTACCGTCCTAGGGTCTTCAAGCGAGCAAGAGCTTACCATCCCAGGGCCGTCAAGAGATCAAGAGTTTACCATCCCAGGGCCGTCAAGAGAGCAAGGGCCTACCGTCTTAGGGTCTTCAAGCGAGCAAGAGCATACCATCCAAGGGCCTTCAAGAGAGCAAGAGCTTACCATCCCAGGTCCTCCAAGAGATCAAGAGTTTACCATCCCAGGGCCGTCAAGAGAGCAAGGGCCTACCGTCCTAGGGTCTTCAAGCGAGCAAGAGCATACCATCCAAGGTCCTCCAAGAGATCAAGAGTTTACCATCCCAGGTCCTCCAAGAGATCAAGAGTTTACCATCCCACGTCCTCCAAGAGATCAAGAGTTTACCATCCCAGTGCCGTCAAGAGAGCAAGGGCCTACCGTCCTAGGGTCCTCAGGCGAGCAAGAGCATACCATCCAAGGTCCTCCAAGAGATCAAGAGTTTACCATCCCAGGGCCGTCAAGAGAGCAAGGGCCTACCGTCCTAGGGTCTTCAAGCGAGCAAGAGCATACCATCCAAGGTCCTCCAAGAGATCAAGAGTTTACCATCCCAGGTCCTCCAAGAGATCAAGAGTTTACCATCCCACGTCCTCCAAGAGATCAAGAGTTTACCATCCCAGTGCCGTCAAGAGAGCAAGGGCCTACCGTCCTAGGGTCCTCAGGCGAGCAAGAGCATACCATCCAAGGTCCTCCAAGAGATCAAGAGTTTACCATCCCAGGGCCGTCAAGAGAGCAAGGGCCTACCGTCCTAGGGTCTTCAAGCGAGCAAGAGCATACCATCCAAGGTCCTCCAAGAGATCAAGAGTTTACCATCCCAGGTCCTCCAAGAGATCAAGAGTTTACCATCCCACGTCCTCCAAGAGATCAAGAGTTTACCATCCCAGTGCCGTCAAGAGAGCAAGGGCCTACCGTCCTAGGGTCCTCAGGCGAGCAAGAGCATACCATCCAAGGTCCTCCAAGAGATCAAGAGTTTACCATCCCAGGGCCGTCAAGAGAGCAAGGGCCTACCGTCCTAGGGTCTTCAAGCGAGCAAGAGCATACCATCCAAGGTCCTCCAAGAGATCAAGAGTTTACCATCCCAGGTCCTCCAAGAGATCAAGAGTTTACCATCCCACGTCCTCCAAGAGATCAAGAGTTTACCATCCCAGTGCCGTCAAGAGAGCAAGGGCCTACCGTCCTAGGGTCCTCAGGCGAGCAAGAGCATACCATCCAAGGTCCTCCAAGAGATCAAGAGTTTACCATCCCAGGGCCGTCAAGAGAGCAAGGGCCTACCGTCCTAGGGTCTTCAAGCGAGCAAGAGCATACCATCCAAGGTCCTCCAAGAGATCAAGAGTTTACCATCCCAGGGCCGTCAAGAGAGCAAGGGCCTACCGTCTAGAGCAAGATAGTGATAATCCAGAGTTACCGAATCCAGTTAACTTTTTATGCAATTGAAGATTGACATTAAGTGTAGGCTATCCATAGTATTGCACTAGTTAGATATTTTAATAAGAAACTGCATTCATTTACAAGTTTTAGGTTTTTATTTACTTTTTCCTTTAGAGTAATCCATGTTAAAATCAACTCACTTGCGTTTTCATACTATGCAATTATTTATCAAAACCAACCACTCGCGTAGTGAGAGGGACAGTTGTACTACATTTTACTGGTCTTTTTTTAATTCCAAAAATGTTATTCCCTATAAAAGCACATGATTATTTTTATGAATAGGGTTTTACTATAAACTGGGCTGTTGTATTCAGCTATGTATGCATGTACAATACTAAATGTTGCATATCAGACTATTTTGTCAAGTGAATATTCAATTCTCACGTCACAAAATAACTAGAGTGTGTAAATTAAATTGATTTGTTTCAGATGGTGTACGGTAGCGTTCGCAGATTTTTCAGATATGACTTTTTTTTAACTATATCTGTTTGTAAATGTGTTGAAAAACCAGGTTGCAGGAAAGAAGAAAGATTTGTTCATGTATCTTTACCTAACAATGATTGTAGTGAACATTCCTTGGTGCACACCGGGTATTTTTAAGTGCACATGTATGCACATGCTTTTGGAATGTTTAACGCATACATTTCCTTTGGTCTTGTGACGCTCACACAGAGGACGGGAAGTGTGCCCCAAAAAATAACCATGAGGTCACAAGAGAAACATTTTTTTTATTTTTGATAAATTACAATGATAAAATAATTCAAGAGTATATTAATGGCTTAATCAGCCTACGCTTAGTCTGCCAAAGTACATACTAGGCCACCATAATTTGCAATATTTTACTCGTACCACAGAAGGAACATAGAGTGAAAGCTAGAAGTCAACATTCAAATATAGCGCCCAAGGGCGTGCTTACATCCATAGCTTTAACTGGAGTATAAATATAATAAACAAGAAAAGTGCTCATAAAACTTAGGCTCACATAACTATGAAAATATACATGATTTGTCGGCCTAAGTATTTTAAGTAGAGGTTCCAACAATGGCCGTTGGGGACCTATCCTAAATTACCAAGCATAACCTAATCTAACAACAATACTTGTAAATGTACAATAAGTTCCCCAAACTCCCGTTGCGTCCATAACAACCTAAACTAACTATTCCATATAAAATGCATCTAACACTAAGCGAACTTATATCGCCTAAAAAAAATCCAAGACAATATTAAACTAATACATAGATCAGCCAAAATAAAGGTTCGGGCGCACCTACAGTAAATAAAATGTACTAAGTCAAACACGAATCTCCCTAGAAAGTTACCAATATTAAACCGTGGATCACCCACGCCAAATCAAATAAAAGTCCCCATTTATAAACATAAAAGAATCGCCAAACAGTAATTTAGAAAAATATTCTCCCCATATTTAAAGCCAAAGTGAATTTCGATAAATTTTTCCTTAATATTAATTTTTAACCAAGCGCCCTCACCTGGTAAGAGCCAGTGATACAATGAGTATCATATGAAATGACAGCTGTTGTTATATACCATAAACAGATCTAACAAGTTCTCAGTAAAGGGGGAAAGAAGGGGAAGCACATGGAACAAAAGGAAGGGTGGAGATTAGCGCTCTGGGCATATCACGGACGTCCCAGTAATTACTAGGCCAAACTGGAACATTCTAGGGGCAGATGTTCGTGAAGTCAAGTTGGCAACAGCATTATTTAGAGTTTGGGCGAGGCGCTGATTTGGTTTACGTCTCAGACAGTCATCATTACCCAAGCCACGAGAGTGGATGTGTCGCTGCGTGCACGTGCGTTCTATTTGACGGGGAGAGGTCTCGGTCGGACTTGGCGAGACTTGGTGAGAGTTGGTGAGCCTTGGTGAGTGTGAAACCTCCATATTTCTAGGTTGTAGGTTTTGGATATTCGTTGTTTGGAACATCGTTACAGTCTTCTTAAAAGAAATCAGCCAATTCTATTAGTTTTGGATAAAGTTTATGGTATTACTGCTCAAAGAAATGGTTACAGATACACTATTAAGATGACAAATAATTAACAGAAAGGGATTTGGCAGCTTCACGTAGAAATAAAAATAAAACTACCAAAATTAGATATTTGTTGCAGAATTGAAGTATATTTTCCATTAATAGGCTACTCTCAACCGATAACCCCACCTCACAATACTATCTCCAGGATCCAGCACGCTGAAAACCTCACCATGTCAAGTGTAATAACTAAATACCCTAGTTATCGCAGTCAATCACTCGGTAGTGACTTGAAAAAAAAAATTAAGCAAACAATTTAAACTTAATTTTTTTTATATGGTAATTAGTTAATTGTATGTATGTGCTAGTACCACAATAATTGTTTGCTTACTAAATCTTTTGCGGTCCAGATAAGATCAGTTGGCGGGATGTATACTCCATCTAAGATGGATGCTAACAGAAATTAACAGACAAAAATGATCCATCCTCTCTATTTGAAAGTGAATATTTGGTTACGGGAACATATTCTAAGACATTGCCTATCAAACCTATAGCACACTATAAATACCCTTAGGCCAAACAACGGGCAGGGAGGCAGTTAATCTAAATGTAGTGTTTGTTATAGACTGGTAGACCCGTTTCAGATATGACTGATTTATTCCACAATGGATATAAATACCTACATTAAATTATGACAGCGCCCCCACAACTATCATGCTATAGGTGCACCAACCCAAACTTAAATATAATAAAGGTGTGTTTCATTTCAATATATTCCCCATCAACCAGGCTTGAAACGGTAATTGAACTTTATTTTATCCTATACATTATGATTCAGCCCACAAACACACACACGCATTGTACTGTTAATTATGAGCGGACCTAATTTCTATCGACCTTGAAGTTCCTGATAGTGGCGAGTAACGAAGTCTGGCGGACAAACTTTAAATTAAGTAGTAGTTCCGGAATAGGTGGCGATCTGGATGGGAATTAGTGGAACTAAAGTTTTAATAATCTTTTATAAGCAATTAATTCAATATGTGCTAAATAATTAAATATCTTTTTACCTTTTTTATATATGTAATTTTACCTTAATGTTTTTTTATATCTTGTATTTAAAAATGTCAAGTCTTCAAGTATTATACGATTGGTCCTTTTTTATCTTGCAAGCTTGTCGCTGATTGGCCTTAATATAAATCACGATTTCCTGTTTAGGGAAATTAGGCTGTTCTCTCGTTCATTCTCTGTTTGGATTCAACTAGCGTGAGACATCATATTTTGTTTCCTCACTTCTTTTTAACTTTATTTAAGAATCGTTTCAAAATTAACATGTAGTCTTTTTCCATTTTATTTATTTCATGTTTTGGGGTTATGAGGTAAAGTTTCCGTGTAGTTATTTTGACTAATTATGACCTTTTAGGTTTTGATTATTATGTAGTTTTTTGTTGTATTGTAATGTAACGCTAAATTTGTCAACCATGAGACCTGTTTTTTTTATGATATGGTTTTTATATCAATCGGAATCCTATAAACGACGCGGTTTAAAATGTAATAAAACAGGGTATTAAGTATAATGGTTGAAGACTATTTTCTTTGTATTTATTAATTTTTATTTTGTTTTCTCTGGTATTCTATTGGAGATATATTTTATTAATCCCTTAAACAAATCGGTAATGTAGTAAATGTAAATCTGTTCTCCTTTATTTTAAATTAATCTTTTATAATGTTTTATTACCTTTTTTATTCTCTTAATAAAATAGTAAAGTCCTTTTTGTAACTGGGTTATAATTTAAAGATAACCATGTGGGAAACTAAGTGTTTTGGGGAACCCTCTTGACCTCCTTTTGTTTTGATTAATTATCTACTTATGTTTTCTTTCAGTCTTGGCTAAGTTAGGTAAGGAGGGAAAAAAAATATAAATAAACTTTTCATTAAGATCAATAAGTGTTACTGGTTACCTTTCAATGAGGCGATCAGTACATAAATGTGGTTATAAAAGATTATTAAAACTTTAGTTCTACTAATTCCCATCCAGATCGCCACCTATTCCGGAACTACTACTTAATTTAAAGTTTGTCCACCAGACTTCGTTACTCGCCACTATCAGGAACTTCAAGGTCGATAGAAATTAGGTCCGCCCATAATTAACAGTATAGCATGTACACATAAACCCACAACCTTATAACTTCTTAAAATGTCAAGATACTTTGATGAATAAAATCTATCTATATATTATCTTACCTTGATCCCCTCTAAAGTGTGGAGATGTTCCTTCAGATCTTCAATCTCCATCCTCAGTTTTTTATGCTCCCATTCTTTGCAAAGTATTCCTCTTCGAAAGTTTGTTGTTTCATGCATGGTGCGTAGTTTTCGTTCACCTGCTTTCTTTAAAACAAACCATTTTTATTTGATATCACGTTGTTGTCTTTATGGACATATTTAACTTTATTTGATCTTTCTAGCTATATATAAAACTTTAAAAAATAACCTATTCATTAGAATCTAATTCGGGGCTTTGAACTCCAATAAAGACCCCCTGACCTACCCCTGCAGGGCTGTCCTCACTATTTAAAACTGTTGCATCACCAACAATTGTTGATCTTTGTGTTAGTCATAATCAATTGTTCAATTAGTGTCAATAATAATATTTCGAGCCATGCATTTATCATAGCATATTGAAATCAAAATATATTTAAAGCATTTGAAAATGGGTTGAACTATTATGAGATTGAATTTAAGTGGTTTATAGAATAACATTCTTATCATTCTGGCTAATCAGGCAAGAATATAAAAATATGTCACTTTCACCTATTTGAACCACATTTGTAACATACTTTGTTCTTTTGAGGACCTCATTTCAACCCCTACCTTCCACCCCAGCAACCCTCTTATATGGTTCAAGTATAACATTCTAAAAATAACATTTTTCATGTTTGCTACGAGTATATAATTTTATATATTATAATGTATTTCTAAACAATGAGATACAATTTTAACAAATCAGAGTATATTATTATGAAAGGTGCGTCAAAAGAAGGTCTAAGCTTATTCAGCAGTAAACTTGTTTTTATAAAAGCTGGTACTTTACTATTTATATTAAATTGTGGTATTTTATTCTATCCCAACTATTTTAATACTTGCCTTCCTTGAGCTATTGATTAATTAACTTGACACAATATTTCACACTTGACTAAAATTTATATAATCTCTTCTTCAACTGAATGTTGGCCTGTTTATTGTTGTAAACTAGAAGGTGTACTGTGAATAAACTCATTGGCACATATGCACTATTTTATTAATATATATTAGACATGTATGTAGATTCACATATTAAACAATTAATATCCCATGTATACTCCCGAGAAGTCTATTTTTTCCCTTCTAATCCTTGTTTTTGCCATCGCAATGTAAGTTTGTTGAAAATCTTGTTTACTTTCCCTGGCAACTCAGCTATTCACCCTTAACACAGCACACAATAAAAATATATCTCCTTGTAATCATATTCATATAAAATAAAAATACATCCAGCGTTGGCTACATCAATACTCCCCCCAAATTGATCCCAATGAGATTAACATTTAGATCACGACCTCCTCATATAAGGACCTTGAAAACTGAGTTGAATTAATTTTCAAAATTAACCTTCCTATAACTGCAAATAAAATTAATTTCTAGATGGAGATATGCCTAATAGTTTTAAGAATAACAAAATAAAATATGATAATTAATGTTGGTAATTGAACCTAGGCCCTTTATTTGCCAGCGTTTCCTCTTAATTTCTTCATCTTCTTTTATACTTATTCAGCCACATCTGCGGCTACGTGGCATGGTTTTAATAATCTTGCATTGATAGTTCCCATCAGTCTGTCCGTCTCCTGGCAGTGTATCATATAAGCATTTTCATTTTTTATACCTACAACTCTGCCAGGTCCGTAATATAATGGGTGGAGTTTTGATATCTCTCTGTCAATCACTGACAACAGCTTGTGCGTTCTTATCAATACCAACTGTCTGACTTCATATTTTGTCGCCTTCGGAAATTTATTCTTATGCATGCGGATTCGCTGTCGTGCCATTCTCTCTTCCCTTTTCCGCAAATTTAGGCCTGGCCTCTCTGAAAAAGTTTCCTTGCATTGGTTAAGGATTTCCCCTAACTCCTCACGCTGGTTATCATTAACTCCCGGTGTATGGTCTCGTTTACCTCTCCTACACTAGTTCCTCCTTGGTTTGTGTCTTCATTGCACCACCCGGTATATGATTTGAGGTTGTTGACCCTTAGAGGATAATTACTAACCGACTCATTGTCCTCTGACTTACTATAATCACGGCTGCAATTATTTGTTGCAGGAACATTATGTTTGTCTGGTATAGTTTCAATTGATATTCGTCAATGCTACCATTCTTCCTGTCTTGACTACTGGGAACGTTCACCGGGTCACTTTCCTTTTGATTTTTATTAGTTTTCGTTTCCAAATTATAAAACTGATAATAGTCAGTGTTGTGAACCGTCTTTGATTTAATCTCTTTGTCTTGATCACTTCTTAGATACGTATCATTGAACAGTTTGGAAGGGGGGGTTCTTCCACTTCCACCCTCTCTTCTAAGTTCCCTACTACTCTTCTGAGAACTACCTTTGCCTAACTCATCTGTCCTATTAGCAAAACTCACCAAGAGACTACTTAAGCCTTTATTTTCCAACTCTAATTCTATATTTCTTGCCTTTTCCTGTCTTGGATTATTAAACGACTTTTCTGTCTTTCTTTTATCTTAAATGGCCGTTTTTGGCTTACAGTCAACTTGCCGACACACCCTTAAACTATTTATAGTTTGTTCTCTTATAAAAGGTATTTCGATCTTTTGTCAATCCTGCTGATATTCGACCGTTTTGGTCACATGATTTGTATGTGCACCCTTGGTTTCCATCCAATCTCTTCCGATAATAGCTGGGCAGGATACATTTTTTTATCACTAGAAATATAATTTCCTCCTCTACTCCTTCAAACCTTACTGTCAGCAAAACTTGTTTGTTTACCTTAGTCGTTNTGCTCCTTCGAACCGTGCTGGCAGGAAAACTTGTTTGTTTTCCTTAGTCGGTCCCCCCCCCCCTCCCCGGTAGCTCTTAACAAAGTTACATTTTGAACAGGCAGAGTTGGCAACGTGACTCATTTGGGTATCTTCTTCCCACTTCCATTGGTTCTACCGGATGTTCCTGAATTAAGTCGAATTGATCTGGATCCGTGTGCACCTCTGCTCTAACCATTCGAGCATTCCTCTGTCCTGTGTTTTGGTCGCCATCTTGTTTCCTCTGATTCCCTTCAAACTGTGATACTTTGGGTTCGCACGTTGGCCATCTCGGCGATGGTCTGGATTGTTGGTCCCTGTTCATTGGTCGGTTCCATTGGTTCTCACTCTCTTTGGTTTTGTAACGGTTCTGGTTATTTTCATTCTTGTCTGACCTTCCCACGGGTGGTATTGGTGGGGATTCTGAGTTTCTACCTGCTAGTGTTGTGACTGCCCTGACTCCTATCTCTATGTACATCTCATCTTGTCGTGAGTTATCTCTCGACCTCTCCTGTGACTCCATACTGCACATCTCATGTCTCGCTGCACTCTGTTGGCCATCATTTCCGCCCGGTTCATGTTTTAGACCTGCTACTGTACTAAACTGTGCTGCCACAAGTATGTCTTGTATTTGCCTTGTAAAATGACGAGTTAAGTGAGACACAAATCTTTCCTCGCTCATTGGTGTGTCCAAAAACATAGCTTGCAAGTGTAATCTATGAATATACTCACAAATGGTTTCCTCTTTTGGTTAAAACTATTTGTAAAAAGCAATCCTGCTCGTGAATATTCCAGAATCTTGACAACAATGAAGTTCTAGCTTCTGTGTAACTGTCCCACTCCGTGTCATGAGTGTCCGCCCATACAGTTGCCTCTCCTTCAAGTCCATTAAGTAACAATTTCAGTTTAGCCAATTTTTTAGTTACATTTTTCGTGATCTTATCTAATTTACAAAAATATTGTACGTTCTAAACTTTTGAATTTTAGCCAGTAAATTTAGGTATTCTTGTTTTGATCTCTTCGAATTGTGCGTTCAAATGTGTAATATTACACATGTGTTCCTCTCTGTGTGTTGATGTCCGTGTAGTAGTAATAATAGGTTTATTAGGGGTACTCATGGGCTCCTTGTTCGCACATATGTTCGCCCTATCTTATAAGCTGTAACATATCTGAGTAAAAGGGGTGTACAATTAATTTAACCAGCATTAGCTTACTTTCAAACTAATTTAAGTTTACCTTTCACTTTGTCTCGAGCCCTTGGAGAGATAAGTATTTAGATCGTAAGAAAATCAAACTCAATATTTTGATAAATTTTGACATTTGATGACCCCGTGAAACAGAAAAAGTTGTTTTCGCGTTGCCACCTGTCTGTATCTAGGCCTATAAACAAAACTGTTTTACCCATAGTGCTGTAAATTGCTATCTTGGGTTTTTATAAAGCTCCCTAAATGAAGTTTGGGAATTATATCTCCAAACCTAGAACTAAGGGTAGTTTATTGAAGGAAAATACGATAAAAAATTAATTATCTCACAATCTGCTCTAACAATTTTGAATACAATTCTTATATATATAGGGCCACCCATAGGAATTGTGGGCTCCCTCTACATACATTTATCAGGCCCCCCCACCCTTTCCCAGGTTTTAATAAATATTGAAACCCTATAATTTTAACACAGTATTAAACCTACAATTTAAGATAAAGTGCAAATCTATCGAAGAAAAATCCAGATGCATAGATAACTATGTCAGGGTATGTAGCATAATTAGTTGTTGTATCATAGTATCTAATGGAAGCATCACATTTATAGAAGCTCTCGAGAAGTAGGCTGCTTTAGTCAGAATCTAATTATAATTCCTGAGATTTTGAAGCAGATGGCATAGTGTATATTGTCTAACACAATGGACAGCATGGTTATATTGTTGAGTTTTTCTGGACCTAAACGTGTTTGCAAATGAGTCTTGATCGACTTTAATTTACTTAACCCTCTTTCACCAGATGCTACACGAACAGAAAGCGTGATAAAAAGTCTTCATCAATACACAATTCTGAGAAAACATTCTGGAATTAGTCTTTGCAGATATTATTTAGAATGAGAGGTAGGCTTTTAGCTCTTACTTTTTCAACAAATCGTGGAAAGTTTTCATCAAAAATAGTTTCAAAACTTTCAATTTCAGCCAAGATATCTAGTTATAGATCTTCTGGATATATAAAACCATTCTTCTACCGATTTGTTACTTTTCAAACTTCTAGCTTTTGTCATTTCATATCTTGCCTTGGGCTGGATATTCAAAATAGCTACAATGTAATAATAAATGTCTCTTACTTATTGAAATTTTGTTCTCAGTTGTGATGTTAATATCTTGTCAATGATTACATAAAACACATTTATCTTTTCTTCCTCTGTATTTCATAGTAGAGAGTATTCAGGATATTCCACTTTATCTAGAGACATGTTTTTTTATTTCTCTTTTTCGCTTAAAATCTAATTTGGATTTAGGTTTCCAAGCCACATTTCTCTTGTTTCTTCGGTCTCTTGAAGCAATGGCTATGTTGTTTCTTTCTACTTCTAAAGAAATATCTTCTGATTGTTAAATTACTTTTCTCTGATTAATTTTGTTCATAATGTCTTCTCAAATAATGAGTCAAAGCTATGGTCTCAAACTTATTAAAGTGTATCAAAAAACCATTCATCTTATCAGTGCTACCTACTATACTTATCAAATCGTTGGTTTAGTCGATTACATGCTGGATTGTGAACTAAAAACAAGTTTACTAACGCATCTAAGAGACACTGTAGGAAAACATATGAATGAATATATGTGGCATTCCTGTAAAAGTGTATAATAAATATTATGTATGATGTCTGTGAAACCTTTAATGTTCGATATATATATATATATATATATATATACATATGTTTTGTAATATTGTGTTTTATTCACGCAAAACCTTTCTGTCCCCCTTACACGTAGATACGAGTCTCGACTTGTCAAGCCGTCAAACTGTCACCAAATATCAACAGGATCAATGGTCTAGCTCACGGTTTTAAAATTACGATCTATTCCTGTCTTGTCGAGCCGCCAAACTGGCGCCATTCATTAGGGAAAACCCATCGTGACACCATTCAAGGTCGTGTCCCGACTTGTCTTGTTGACCCGCCAAACTGGCGCCTGTTATTAGGAAAAACCCATTACCACATAAGGGTTGCGACACATGCCTTGAAGGAGGGGGGAGTGAGGGGAAGCGAAAGTGATCTCAAGGTAGGGGGAACCCTCTTTCACACTCTTCGCTACGCTGCCATCAGGAGAGGTTCATGCTGTTTGTTCCGGGAAGTGAAAGGCAATCCAACAGAGCGAAGGAGTAGTCAATGTAACTTAGCTCGTTCTGTGCCGTGGCGATGTAAGGAGTGTGTAGGAGTGAAGGAAAAGTGAAAGGTATTTTACTGCCATGATACGCTGTCGGCTGCTTGGTGGTCACACTCTTTGTTAAGCGGTTGGCCAGAGAAGATGGTCCTAGCGTTCACTAGCGAAGCCTAAGGAGGAGCACTTGGTGCCATGGACTGCACTCCAATAAATAAATAAAAACTTCCATCGTCCGATCCCAATCCTACCCAGACATAAATAACCAATGAGTACAAATAAAAAAAGCAATGAGCTTACATAAATTACCATTGAGCACAATTAAAAAAGCAATGAGCATACATAAAAAACCAATAAAACAAGAAAATACAAGTACCAACATGTTTGGAACAAGAAACCATATGTCTGGAACACTGGAAAGGGGGTCAGGATCGGGAGGGGTGTCAGGAGGGAGGGGAAAACCAACAGCCAATCAGAGAGCGAGGGACGTGTTCCCGTGACCAATTTTAAACCAATAGGAAAAGTGTGCTGGTAAATCACCCCAGCTACTAAGTACTTTCAGTGGAGAAAAATTTCCTCAATTTTCATCCAGAGATCAAGGAGAAAATTACTAAACTTTTTGCTCAAATTAAAACAAGAAGAATGGATTTATTTTTTTAAATGAATAAATCACGCTTGAACTGTAACAATTTAATTTAAAGTAAGTAAAAAAGTTTTTTTTGTTAATATTTTATCAATTTCCTGAATACATTTTCTTTTTATACATGTTGTTTTATACTTTTACACTATTTTAAAACAAAGACTAAACATTTTCTGGAGCAGCACCCCCACTAATTTTAGCTACGAGCCGTTACTGCTCAGCTACCATAATTCACAAGTGAGCCACTTACTTTAATATCTTCATTCATTCGGTCAACGCAGACACGATTTATGAGAATCGCGTCTTCAAAATCTGAGATAAATCCTTGGATGTCAATTTCGACCAAACCTTGCTTCATTACGAGTTGAATCTGTAACGTAGAGTACGTCGAATTTAGCTTATACAAAACTGGTTTTCATGATTATTTTAAACTTTAACTAAAACTATATCAAAGATGGATTTGACCAAACCTTATTTCTAGAATATTTGAGTATGTAAAGAGCAAATAAGCAAATAAAATTCAACAAAGCCAAAATTAAATACTCGTGTGTATATATATATATTAAAGGAGGGCTCTTCACGACTTGTGCAGTCATCAATATAGATCACAATCCAAAAATTACTACACATCATGACTGTTTCCATGGTACAGTAATATCAATATTTCAAAATCTAAATGATAATTTTGCGGGGACCGGTTGACCTATGACTAATATTATGTGTGTTGAGGAAGTGAGTAAACATTTCCCTGAGAACTACTTTAGGGTCCTCTCTATGATACTGGTTTATTCTTTGCTAAATTAGAAGATAGGTTAATTGATTACCAAGTTACATCACTAGTTATAGTGACATAATCACCTTGGCATCATAGAATACAAGTAAACGAGACGAAACTTCAAAATATTGGGAATTAATACTTTCACTCCTCTTTCCTCTATTACCAGAGCATGCTATGTCACCATTCAATGGATATCATAAATACACAAGTTGAAGGCCTGGGCATATTACAATCATCGCGTTTGACCAGACACTCTACGCAATGGCAAAACAACTCAAGAGAAAATACCCCACAACTCCTGCAAAGATCAATTCATGATCACGTTTGGTGGAGGGCATGTTGATATGGCAGGTCTCAAGATTTTGGGAAATCTCCTAAATGGAAGTGGGTATACAGGAGCACTTTGTTAATAAGGATATTACCACAGCTGGAAAAGCTGATTGTTTATAAAAGGTTTACAAATGACTTATACTCGTAGGGCTCATCAAACCACAGCCAATAGTCTCTTTACTTCAGCAATGGACATACAATTACTACATTCAACACATAGATGATAGTAATCTAGTTAGGTCACTTGAATATTTAGCTGCAAAGAAACATGTGGTGTATGTACCCAATTTAAATTATGGTACATTATTCTAAAACTAAAACTTAAACTTCTTTTAACGAGTTTTATAAGAGCGATACGAAAATAATATTTAGAGTTCTATATAGAAGCACCACCCAAGATTGTTCCCTGGTAATTTTATTTGAACAACATGCACAATTGATTCCTGTACGACTATCTGCTATAGTTTCACTTAAGAAGTATCACCTTAACACCCATGCAAGCTCTATGAAATAAAAGGTTTGTATCAAAAAAGTAAAATCATGTATTCTCTGCTATTACTATTGATCAGGCCCATTAACAAAATAGCTCATTAGTTTAATGTAATGGAGGACCTGTAGGCCTGATGTAAAACCTAACAACTCTGCGTCGTTGGATGGTCTCTAGTCCTGGGATGGCCTATTTACTTGTAAAATTTAACTCTACCAAGATAAAAATATGGTAAAAAAATTAGTGTCATCACAAGGGTAATAAGCATTTCCAGATGGTGTTTGCAAACGATATAAAATCTCTAATCATATACTGAAAATTAAATAATGACATCTGGACACGGGAATTGAACCCGGGACCTTTGGCTTAGTACGCCACTCTACTTTATTATACATTTACTTTGTAATAGTTATCGTTACCACCTCTACATATTAGAATAAAGGGGAAGCAACGATGCAATCTGCGCCACTCTGCTTCCGCCTTACTTACAGAATGATTGGTCGAAGCATGCATCCAAAATTTATTGTATTATGGGACTGTAAAACTGATTCCAATTTTTCAATACTCAAACATATATGCTGCAACACAAAAGCTGAAGAGTTTGACAGAAAAAAAAAGCATTTCAAAAAGAATGTTTGGAGTACGTCTCAAAGACAAGTGAAACACTTTCATCATTCAGGGATGTGTTCGTCTTTTACTGCAACATGACTCATGGAACAAAAATTGTGTTTATAATTTATTTATGTCTAAAAATGACAGTAGTTTATGTGAAAGGAAAGTAAGACTTTTAAATATCCTGTTTTTTAAATATTATCAGGATGGTTATATGATGTACCAGAAGACACTGAAGCCACTTTTGTATGTAAAGAGAGTGTACATCCCACTCCTTCAATAAATATAACTTTAACACATATAGGAAGAATTTTAAATGTCTCAGATTATGATCTAATAGGATTGTAATAAAATGTCTTGCCATCTATCAGGGTAGGTTAAGAGTCTGTGGAACGCTATGCAATTCCGAGAGTTAATAAATGTAATTTGGTGAGAGAGCTTTAATTCTTATTGTGTATATAATTCTACCTATTTACAGGAGGAATTAGAAAATTATGTAATTTCAAGCGATTCAACAGTATATTTTTATAAATTAATTAATCAAGCTAAAGCAAAAGTTAAAGCGAGAGACATTCTAATAAATTACTTGTTTGAGGCTATGTAATACCAAGTGCAGCGATTATGAGTATTGTTTTAACAGCACTGCAGGGGTGGCTCTAGCCAATGGGTGCATGGGCATGTGACCTCCCAAAATTCAAAAAATAAAACAATCATAAAATGTTAATCCAAGTTTATATATAATAATTTCATTTTATGTTTTAATTCCATAAAATAATTTATTTAGTGTTTAATAATGCCATTTTATTATTAGCGAGCGATTCTCTTTGTGTCAGACTGGCAGATTTACTAAGATTTGGGGTGCAGAGCTCCTACACCCGAAGTCCTGTGTATTTGTGTATAGTATTATTGAATCAATCGCTCCACGTTGGGCGTCAATTAAAACATCACGGATCAGCGATGGACGCCGATTGAAGTGATACCGTTTACTTAAATGTTAATTGGCCCGTGATCGAGCACTAATTAAAGCGGTATGGAATTGCGGTTAAGTAATTGCGTACTAGATTTGTATTGTGAGATAATTGGTATTTATAGCCCTGTGATTGAGCGCCAATTGACTTGATATAACTTTCTCTATTGGGAATAGGTAGTGTACTTTTGTACTTTTGAGTTCTTAATGTAATAAAGTAAAACGAGTAAGATTGCAATAAGCTCCTAGTCTAGACATTGAGAAGGGATAAACTAAGGTAAATATATATTTATTTATACAATTTTCACAAATTCTCCCTTCCTTTACCATCAAAACCACATAAAAAGTGTTTTAAGCAAGCAGGGTGAGGTAGTTTGACAGCTTTTTGACCTTGAGATTTTATAAAATATTCACTTTAATTATTTGAATATTTCGAGAGTTTTTGTTTCAATAATAATTTAATAATATAAAGTCTTTGTTGCAAACCTAATAGCTGCAAGGATATCATTTTAATTTTTTAAACTTACTCTCAGAAAATTTAAAATGTTAGTACATTCCGTTTATCCTGAAAGGTAACAATCTTAACTAAACAACTACGGCCCTATCTCATAAGCTCCACCATAGTGTAGCTCACTAAGGTGAGATTCCTATCTTTCAGAGGGAATGGAGTGTACATAGAAAATAAAAATGTCAATAAAGAAACTCCTTAGATATGTGTGGAGGAAAATAAATTTGGGGGTAAAATTAAATTTCCTGGTTGCTAAATAAACAATAATTCTAGTTTCAATGCATGTTTGGGCGCCATTGGGACGCTATACCTAGCAAATGCTCCACATACTTGCAGGTTGTGGATGAGATGAAGTTTATCTTTCCTGATCACCCGTAGCTCTCCTTGCAGGGAGGAAAGCATTTCCTTGTTCTTGATCATTTTCTTTTGGAACACGTTCACGGTGGCATCTGCCTCGGCCACTTCCAGGGACAGCGCTTTCATCTAGACAAGATTGACAAGTTTCATCCAAAACTAACTGCTTCCTTATTACTGGTGAATATTGATACATTTCCTCAAAATATAACCGGTTTTACAAGTGCAGCTAAGAAAATATACTGGTATTATACCGGGTGGCCTCCTATATCCAGCAGGCGGAGACTGCCCCAGCAAGTTGATGTATCACCAACGGCGTGTCAGTGGGTGCTGAAGTGTTTGCATATGAAACCATATCGAGTAACATGTGTGCAGAAATTGAAAGAACCTGACAAAGCAAAACACGTAAATTACTGTGCGTGGTTGCTGAATATGATCTTTGGAGGACTTTTGGACCCATTTATGTATTTTATGTCGGATGAAGCGTGGTTTCATTTATCAGGTTACGTGAATTCACAGGACACGAGGTACTGGTCTACTGCAAATCTTCACATGACTCACAGAAAACCGCTGTATGACCAGAAAATTTGTGTTTGGTGCGCAGTTTCAGGGGGACGAATAGTGGACCCAATTTTCTTCGGTTCAACAGTGACTACTGCGGTTTATCTACACATGTTTGAACAGTTTTATGACCAACTGACACCAGAAGAAAGATTGTACTGCTTTTCCCAACAAGATAGAGCAACATGCCACACCTTCCAAGACTCATTGGCGCGGGTTCAGGAGAGAAAACTGTGAGCGAGGGGTTATGGCCACCCCGATCCCCGGAATTATCCTAGTGCGATTTTTATTTGTGGGGAAATTTAAAACAGAAAGGGTATGCTAATAATCCGCATACCCTGGATGAACTCAAGGAACACATCACTATCGAAGAGCTGCAAACAGTAACGGCTAATATGCTGCAACGTGCCCATAGGTGCATAGTCATGGACGGTAATCACTTTCATCATCTGTTGTAACATGTGGGTATGTCAGTAAAGCTTTAGTCAAGCAGTTCATTAGCTCATTCTCCATGTCACAATATGGGTAGAGGGGGATTGACCTCCTCCAATTCAGAGTGAGGCGACTGTTGGATATAGGAGGCGGGCTACTTCTCCGTGGGCCACCCTGTATATCACCATTATAATATGACAATTCTTCACTTTTAAATATAACCCTATTTAAAATGAGCAATTTAACTGTGCATGAAAATTTATCAATACACTTATTCTAATATGGTCTTAATTTATCTGGTGAATCTAGGGATGGCCTGATATGATGTAAAAAAAATGTATCACATTTGTACCGATATTACGTCATCGGACGCCAAGTGTTTCCCACAAACTTCCGCGAGCGTACCTGGCCGGGTCGGGGAGGGTTTTCTCCCGCGGGAAGAAGTAGTTCGGGTAGTTTACGTCAGGATGTAGCATGGTGTATGTGAAGCAGTATTGTCTCGGGAAGTTAAGAGGGTGACCAACCCCCCTCTTGAACTGGTGGAACGGTTTGAGAGAAATTGTAGAAAAAAATTGTAAAAATGATACAGTGCAATAAAAGAATGCTTTACAATACTTTACTTGTACACATGTATTGGAAACACATTGTGACTAAACATTTTGTCATTATGGCTGGGACTGGTTAGGGTTTGAAATGGTCGGCTTACCGTCCCAATTAGGTCAAAAATAACACTGGAGAAATCTATTTTGACTGTGAACTGAGGTGATAATGAGTGTTGAAATGTTGAGAGCCCTCAGGATCTGAATACTAGCATGTTCTCGTATATAGCCCACGTAGTAACTGTTATCATTCATACTTTAGCTAGACTAGCTCATTAGATAGCTACCAGACATCTTGGAGTCCACGTTCTCCTCAACCAATCACAGCAAGGGTCACGTGGTACACAACCAAACAGTTATCTCTCAGTAGTAAGTGTAGTCCCTGACCATGAGAACACCAACGAGTCAGGATGCTGTCATCTTATACCACTATCAAACGGCCAGCTTAGAAATGAAATACTTAACTCGCAGATACATCATAAGCTGTAAGTTTGAGGGCATTATAACATATTAATATATATATATATATATAAAATCTTATATAATAAAAATTTCAGAGAAGTAGAAAATCATTTGCATGCTCAATCATACACTCATTCAAAGCACAATTTATTTCAAGAACTCAGGATAGTTGATTAATGATCAGACATATTTTACTTTAAAATATATTTTCCAAACAAGCCGACCAGACAAATTATATATAGATATGATCATATTTTTATTACCTTGAGCTCGGACTCTACTTTCAGTCGACGGATGCGGCAAAGAGTGGCCCAAGTCTCCTCCGATGTGTTTGGTGAAGCATTGGAGAAACTGTCGAGAGTATCCAGTCCTTTGAGGTAGTCCAAACATTCCGCCAGGAGAAATATCGGTCTTTCACCGGACACACAGCAGCGAGACAGCTCACTCACTAGAGCTACAGATGTTTGAATTCGCTGATGCATTTTGGGGCGCTTTCTAAACATGGGAATTTTTAAAAATAACCTCTAATAAATTGTATTATAGTGCATGCAAGGTAGCAAGTTTTACTTGCAATATTCCACTACGATATAAGATAGGGTCATACTGTAATATTTCAATATAAGGTACAATATGTGTACTTCTAGGTAGTGATATTAATCAACATACAGTTTTATTTTGGTCATAGCTTATGGAAAAAAAAATCATTTGAATTAATTTGAACCTTGTTCCAGTTCATGCACTTGTTTGTTTCTTGGCCTATGTAAATAACATTAAAATACCATATTTAACAACATATTTAAACAATTACGTTGCCCTACTTTTATATACAACCAAACCTCAGCCTTTAGCCAAAGGTGTGAATTATTTTTAAAAGTAGTGAAATACATTGATATTATCTTGGTTTAGTATGGATAAATATGGGAGAGTAGAATTACATAAATCACCTTCATTTACCATGAAAGGTAGCGAGTATTTATTTTATGGTTCCACTATGGTGCAGTTTATAATATTATACCAGAGTGTGATTAGTCAACTTTTAGCTCTAAGGGTGAACCTAGTGTGCCAGTGATCACTGACACATCACTACACACAGGGCCCTCACTTGTACATCTTGCCGAGCTGTTCCAGCACAAGAGCTGGCATGTCGGGGAAATCTTTCTTGAAGTTTTTTTCCAGTGATTTGTCTCTGTTGACTTGCGAGTCATGGATCCCCCGACACTCGTTAGTTAACTTCTGAAGTTGCTCAATATCCTCCTGTAGGTTCTCTATGATCTCCTCTTTCTCCTCAATCTTGCTCCTAAAACATTCAGTACTCGACAACATCTGTGATTGTAGGTTCTCTAAACAAATACACACGAGTGTTTTGGTTACTCTCTCAGTCCATTTAATTTCTACTTAGTGGAGAGGGAAGTTTTGTTAATTTAACTAATTGCAAAATCTTCCTAGGTAAGGTGAACGCATTGTGATAGTAACTAACCATTACTTTTAGTTGAAGTTTAGTTGATGAATAAGAAATGAAAATCTGAAAATAAATTTTTGCTTAGAACAGTTTTAATGAATCTGATCTATTATTTTTGGATCAAAAAGCAGTGTTGAGAGAAAAATAAAACTAAGGTGACACAATTCACGCCAGATATAGAATATAGTAAAAAATATCACAGTATATTTATAGAGAATATACTGTAAAGGATAGCACAATGCCGGTTACATTTATAAAAATAAGATAAAACCAATTTCAAACTGTTATTTTGTTGCTCTAACGTGAAATTGAACTCGAAAACCTTTAAGAAAGAAAAATAAATAAATCTCACTTTTGAGAAACTGAATAAAAATAGTTGAATAAAGTAATCTAGCTGAAATGCTAGTAATGTTGTATAAAACTTACATACAGTCCCTTTCCTTTTTGTCCAGTAGTCCTCTGTTGTGGCAGAGTAGTCTAGCCCGCAATATCTTCAGTATCTCCGCACTGATGGCAGAATCTACCTTCAACTTGGTCTGATAAAGATCGGCCAATCGACTGTTGAATTTTGTCACACTTTCCTGGAAACCACCAACATTTACAAGTCAATCATCATCATCATCATCATCATATATCATCGTATCTCCCCATACTATAAGAGACTGACTTGGCTAAGACTTAAAGAAAGACGAACTCTACACTCAATGACAATCATAAAGAAACTATTGACTTCCAACTCCCCACAATATCTTTCTTCAGGTACCCGCTCACTCAACTCTAATAATAATTTCAACTATCAATCACTAGAAAACTCAACTTTGTTCATTCCTTTCCATAGTTCCAATCATCACTGCCATTCCTTCACTGTTTCATTCCTTTCCATAGTTCCAATCATCACTGCAATTCCTTCACTGTTGCATCTTTTCGTTCATGGAATACCCCAACCAACGATGTAAAGAAATTAGAATTGAATGGTTTCAAGCGAAAAGTCACAGATAAGCTGCGTGTGGAAGCTCATATGTGAGATTGAGGAGTGTGAGACGTAATCACAACTTTGTGTGTGTGTGTGTGGTACGTAATCCTTGTGTATTTTAGCCTCAAGATTTTATATTTTACTACTGGGGTGTTTTTATATATCATACTGTTAAACTTAATTTTTTAATGTATTGGTTAAGTGTAAGAAATCAACCTACGTTACAAAGACCTCCCCTGAGCCAGAGCAAGTCCCTCTGTATCAAAAAATTATCCATCTACGTTACAAAGACCTCTTCTGAGCCAGAGCAAGTCCCTCTGTATCAAAACAATTATCCACCTACGTTACAAAGACCTCCTCTGAGCCAGAGCAAGTCTCTCTGTATCAAAACAATTATCCACCTACGTTACAAAGACCTCCTCTGAGCCAGAGCAAGTCCCTCTGTATCAAAACAATTATCCACCTACGTTACAAAGACCTCCTCTGAGCCAGAGCAAGTCCCTCTGTATCAAAACAATTATCCACCTACGTTACAAAGACCTCCTCTGAGCCAGAGCAAGTCCCTCTGTATCAAAACAATTATCCACCTACGTTACAAAGACCTCCTCTGAGCCAGAGCAAGTCCCTCTGTATCAAAACAATTATCCACCTACGTTACAAAGACCTCCTCTGAGCCAGAGCAAGTCCCTCTGTATCAAAACAATTATCCACCTACGTTACAAAGACCTCCTCTGAGCCAGAGCAAGTCCCTCTGTATCAAAACAATTATCCACCTACGTTACAAAGACCTCCTCTGAGCCAGAGCAAGTCCCTCTGTATCAAAACAATTATCCACCTACGTTACAAAGACCTCCTCTGAGCCAGAGCAAGTCCCTCTGTATCAAAACAATTATCCACCTACGTTACAAAGACCTCCTCTGAGCCAGAGCAAGTCCCTCTGTATCAAAACAATTATCCACCTACGTTACAAAGACCTCCTCTGAGCCAGAGCAAGTCCCTCTGTATCAAAACAATTATCCACCTACGTTACAAAGACCTCCTCTGAGCCAGAGCAAGTCCCTCTGTATCAAAACAATTATCCACCTA
>CABEEJ010003133.1:34293-49274 GCA_901482245.1 Timema douglasi
TGAGATCACGACATATAACCTCCCCTTCCCTTCCTGAGATCACGACATATAACCTCCCCTTCCCTTCTTGAGATCACGACACATAACTTCCCCTTCCCTTCCTGAGATCACGACATATAACCTCTCCTTCCCTTCTTGAGATCACGACATATATAACCTCCCGTTGCCTTGTTGAGATCACGACATATAACCTCCCCTTCCCTTCCTGAGATCACGACATATAACCTCTACTTCCCTTCTTGAGATCACGACATATAACCTCCCATTGCCTTGTTGAGATCACGACATATAACCTCCCCTTCCCTTCTTGAGATCACGACATATAACCTCCCCTTCCCTTCCTGAGATCATGACACATAACCTCCCCTTCCCTTCCTGAGATCACGACATATAACCTCCCCTTCCCTTCCTGAGATCACGACATATAACCTCCCCTTCCCTTCCTGAGATCACGACATATAACCTCCCCTTCCNGGTACAGTGTGCTAGTGCATTAGTGGCTACTAGAAACACAGTGGTTAGATGTTTCCGTCCAGTTCCAACTCCAGTGGAAACTGAAGGCTACTGGTGGTACAGTGTGCTAGTGCATTAGTGGCTACTAGAAACACAGTGGTTAGATGTTTCCGTCCAGTTCCAACTCCAGTGGAAACTGAAGGCTACTGGTGGTACAGTGTGCTAGTGCATTAGTGGCTACTAGAAACACAGTGGTTAGATGTTTCCGTCCAGTTCCAACTCCAGTGGAAACTGAAGGCTACTGGTGGTACAGTGTGCTAGTGCATTAGTGGCTACTAGAAACACAGTGGTTAGATGTTTCCGTCCAGTTCCAACTCCAGTGGAAACTGAAGGCTACTGGTGGTACAGTGTGCTAGTGCATTAGTGGCTACTAGAAACACAGTGGTTAGATGTTTCCGTCCAGTTCCAACTCCAGTGGAAACTGAAGGCTACTGGTGGTACAGTGTGCTAGTGCATTAGTGGCTACTAGAAACACAGTGGTTAGATGTTTCCGTCCAGTTCCAACTCCAGTGGAAACTGAAGGCTACTGGTGGTACAGTGTGCTAGTGCATTAGTGGCTACTAGAAACACAGTGGTTAGATGTTTCCGTCCAGTTCCAACTCCAGTGGAAACTGAAGGCTACTGGTGGTACAGTGTGCTAGTGCATTAGTGGCTACTAGAAACACAGTGGTTAGATGTTTCCGTCCAGTTCCAACTCCAGTGGAAACTGAAGGCTACTGGTGGTACAGTGTGCTAGTGCATTAGTGGCTACTAGAAACACAGTGGTTAGATGTTTCCGTCCAGTTCCAACTCCAGTGGAAACTGAAGGCTACTGGTGGTACAGTGTGCTAGTGCATTATTATTTCTCAGCCTACTAGGCCAAGCGTCAGGGAGGATAGTAAGCCCCAATTTGGAAATAATTCTTGGATAACTGCAAAGCGTTTTAATCGCTTTATATTATATTTGTAATGGACATACTAAATTTCCCCCTCCTACGAGATTTGCGTTCAGCGCCATCTTGCCGTCGAGAGGGTTTTCACGATTATCTCGTTAAAAGTCAATTTTACGATAAAGCTAGTTATAATATAAACATTATTCAGGATAAAATTCTCCATAAAAATGTCTTGAACACATTTTTCTTAAATTAAGTATTTTATAGTTATAGCCGCAAGAAGCCCAAAATTTTCCCAAAACTACAAGCAATAAAGGCGTTCCTAATCTATTTTTCAGATTTAACTTTAAATAATCCGTAAATATGATAATATATTTATTTAAGTTAAAACCTTTACAGTAATTATAGTGAGTTCTTCACTTTCGTATCTCATACGCTGGACTTCGGTTGAGGTTAAACGTGTTAGCTACGAGAAAAACACTAATAAGCTTTAAGTGAATTTTATATATAAGTAAAATTAAACGAACATTTACATTAAATCAACATACACTGACTTATTTGTTGGCCTTTAACGCAGGTGTCCACAAATGACTCGTTTGTTTTGATTTATTTTTCATCTTCTTGTCAACTCGGAGTCAGAGGGTGAGGAAAAAATTACGCGATATAGTGTTAGTCACAACCTGAATGTTCTAGAATGCTCAAATATCCTGAAGAAGTAGATGAGAACATTTTGCTAGTATACGTATTTAGTGGCTATGGCATAACTTCCTTGTTTTCCATACAGGGCAAAATAAAGTTGGTCAAACTTTTAAACAAGAAAGAGAAATTGTGCAAATTTTGAAAGATCATGATGCTCATCCAAACGATGTAGACATGGCAGGACAATAATTCTTTGTAATACTTTAAGGAGCCAAGAACAAGGAGAATACTTTGGACAAATTAAGGTTTAAATTGTTCGCAAAATCGTTGTTAGAGAACAGTTTCCACCTTCCATCTTTACCTCTCGCTCAAGCAGCTGCTCACCAGCATTCCTCAAGAACATACCAACAAATTCAAACATGGCGTGGGAACCACAAGAATCCCCTAGTTTGGGGTTGGAAACACTCAGAGCACGGATAACTTCCTGTAACCACCCCCAACGATCCAGCACCACAAGCACTCCTTAAAACCATATCTTGTAAATGTATTAAAGGCTGCAGAGTATCCTGCAGTTGTCGTAATGCTGGTATCCAATGCTCCATTATTTGTTTTCATTGCCAGGGACAATCTTGCACAAATATTGTTGCACATGAAGAAATTGATGTACAATCCGATCACTTGATTTCTGAAGAAACTGATGAAACTGAGGAGGTGGAAAACAAAGACATTCATCATCCCGCAACATCCAAGAGAATGAAATTGTAGTGGATTAGGCCTACAGTGGAAACCACACGGAAAACTGCGCGTCATATAGGCCTGCTATGGTGTCGTGGAAACGATTATGTCAAATATATGTCTTATGAGTATAAACACATGAATATCTTTTAATCCGTTCACTGATTATTCCCTTCTATTCCCAATAGTAAGCTATGAGCGGAATAAGAGAAAAAATCAAATAACCAACCCTATGACCGTATGTGTTTTAACTCACGCTGTAAAAATAAATAAGAATATTAAAGAACATTTTAAAATAAATATTATTTCTTTAGAGTTATAAAACATACAACTTTTGTAACAAATGCACTGGTTACATTTTATTGGCTAAAATAACGGATCACTTCAGGTTGGGAAATCCTTTATTACCTGCAGTTGAGTGAACATCGTAGGTTTCTTGCGACTATAATTAGAAAATACTTAATTTAAGAAAAATGTGTTCAATTCCTTTTTTATAGATAATTTTATCCTGAATAGTATATACTATAACTTTTAGTATATATTATTCAGGACCAAATTAGCTATATCTCTATACCTATTTTTACAGTAAAATTACCCGCCTCGGTGGCGTAGTTGGCTAACGCGTTTGTCGTGTTGAGCTCGACTGCTGAGGACGGGGAGATCGAGGTTCGAATCTCGGTCGGTTGAACTGGGGGTGGTTTTTCCCAAAGGGTTTTACACTCTCCCTCCACGCGGGTTCACTTCCTCTAATTTAACCTTCCCAATTCCTAATCCTTTAGAGTAATTAGTACTTAAAGCGTATAAACCGAACGGGTAGTAAGACGCGGTTCTAAAATATATATACAGTAAAATTAACGTTTGACGGATAATCAAGTAAAACCTAATTTTGCTGCCATCTTTCCAAGATGGCGCTGTATGCAGACCTCGTAGCAAAGGGAAAACTTGGTACGTCATTGAGAGACCTTTAATAATGTGAATATGACAATTTTCAGACTTCCCCAGATTTTTTTTCTAATTCAAATACCTGACGCTTGGCCTATCCATCAACCCTCGGAATTTATTTCCCATTTATACTCAAACCAGTTTCAACCAAGTAAATTAGAACCACCTCCTGTTGCAAATAGAGCCGGTAAGTTGTTTTGAAATATTATTGTACTTTGCCTGTCTAGATGTAAGTTGTTGTTTCTCCACTGATATCGACACGTTGCTCTGCCAAAGTATGTAATTATATAGTCTTCAGTAGAATGTAGAATGCCAAAGTGGTTACGCATAAAATAAAGAACGTAATATTCTATGATTGGTTCTGATTACCAAACCCTTCCTTCACTTCTGACAAGACATCTTGTGAATGTGGGGAATGCCAGGCCTCCACCGTGGTTCGGATTCCACGTTAAACTGTAGGTCCTCCATTTCATCTCACAATCACCCTACCATTACACATTAGCGTAAGTGCGTATAACCCGAACGGGTAGTAAGACGCGGTGCTAATAATAATAATAATAATAATAATATTGTATACATTTTACCAAGTATATAAAACCCTTTGGTTTCATAGTAGGCTACAGTATTAATACTTGTCCTAATTTTCATTAATATATATTGAATGGTTTTTAAAATACCAGTTAATCACCATGCACTTGGGTAATGGGATGTCCTTTTTAATTTCCTCCTCCCAGCGAACTTCCAGGACGCCATTCATCATGTTGATGAGCGCCAGCTCCCGGAAGTTGTCAGCCATCTCGGCAAGCCTATGCGCCTCCTCTTCTGCCATTTTCAGATCCAAGATGTCCTGCTCGCTGGGAGATACGTATGGCCTCACAGGCACCTATTAATATATTCAATCAAGGGAGTTAACTAGGTTTTATATTTATTTAATACAAATAAAACCCAAGTAATAATCATTGTGTTGCAAAACATATATCCAATTAGATAAGTGCTATTATAGGAATTTCTTGACTTCCATACAAATGTTTGGGTGCTGGCTGAGCACTTTAAGAATAGTTTTCATACCTTATTTATATGCTAGCACTAACGTACTTACCACACAATTTAGTTGGTTACAACATTTGTAATGTTGGTATTTCAGAAACCCGGAACATTTGATTTACAAGCTTACATAATCCCAAGAAATGACAGACCTACCGAAGGACTAGTGTGGTAGATACCATTATGGGTGATAAAATATAGGTAAATTTATCTTTTCAGCAAATGTATATGTAATGACTAATGACGTGCTGCGTAGGTGTGTGCGCGCAGGGAAAGTAATACTGTTGTGTGTGTGTGTCAAATTATTCACATCCTTAAGCGTGAAAGATATCNATAGGAGAGTTATTGGTCAAATGAATGTTGCCGCACATGTAAGTAGCTGGGGTGGCGTATCAGAACAGCTCCCTTATTGGCTGAAATTGGTCACGTGACCACGCCTCCTTGATCTCTGATTGGCTGTTGGTTTTCCCTCTCCCGCCCTCCACCCCTCCTCTTGACCTCTTTTCCCGTGTTCCAGACATGTTGGTTCTTGTTCCAAACAAGTTAGTAATTGTAATTTCTTGTTTTTTATGTATACTCATAGCTTTTTTATTTGAAATTAAAGGGTTTTTGATTCATTGATTAGAATTGGAATGGGACGTTGGAGTTTTTTTATTGGCATGCGGCCCATGGCGTCAGGCGTTCCTCCCTCGTAATCAGAGGGAACATGGAGCCCGAAGTTCTTCTGATGGCAGCGTGGCGTTGAATGAACAATGGCTCCCTGTCAAAAGACTCTGTTGGACTGCCTTTCACTTCTCGGAACAATTATAATGAACCTCTCCTGACGATTGTTTGGGATAGAGTGTGATAAACAGATCCCCTACCTTGAAACCCCTTTCACTTCCCGTCACTTCCCCTCCTTAGAGGTATGCGTTGCAACCCCTTATGTGGTAATGGGTTTTCCTGGTTTTGCAACCCCTTATGTGTTAATGGGTTTTCCCCGGTGTTGCAACCCCTTATGTGGTAATGGATTTCTTCCTGGTGACTCATACGTGGTGCCAGTTTGGTGGGTCGACAAGAAAAGTCGGGACAAGGATAGATCATGACCTTGAAAAATGGCACAATGGGTTTTCCCTAGCGTCAGTTTGGCGGGACGACAAGACAAGAATTGATCGTGATAGTAGAAAGTAAAGGGGTTGAATTGTTTTATTCTGAACGTTTCAAATTATCTCTAATATTTGAGACTGAGCTTCTAAGTCAATTAAACTTGTATTTAAAGGATAGGAGAGGAGGGCATTTGGGTGTAAACATTAAAACACAAACATAGCAGTTTTTATAATATTTAATCACACAACACTTGGAACATTTATTTATTTTCAAAAAACAACTTTTACAAATATATCTCACACCCTGATAAGTATACTTGGAATATTTATTTATTCACACAAATAAAAAAAATTACAAATAAAGCTCACGCAACGAAAAGGATACTTGGAATATTTATATATTAAAAAATTATAGTTTTAGGATATATATTTACGAGTATATCTTACGCCTTAATGGTAACAAACCAGGACACATACTAAGATACATAGGTAATAAATATATGTTAGCCAAAGGTTTCCGGGTTCGATTCCCGTGTTCAGGTGTCTTTTTTCAGTTTTCAGAAAATGATATGTATTAAAATGTTGCAAGCTCTGTAGGAGAAAATGCTACTAATAAAGATATATAAACATTGTTTTAAATATTATTCATGTAAATATTTAAAATATATATATATATTCATTTTTAGTGGACCTGCTTGAGAAGCTCCAGTTAAATAACAATAATAATGTAATTTATAAGTCTAATTGTAGTATTTTTAATTAGCCAAAATATTCGTAGCATGGAATAAAAAAATGAAATGAATGTTATTTTACAGAGACAAAGTTTGTCAGGGTTCTATAATAATATTTCTGATGGAAATATATGATCAATTAATAAGTACTATGTTTTCTTCATAAAACAAATACATCAATTTGTTGATCAAAATAATCACTCTGTAAATATAAACTTTAAACCAAATTGTTCTAATATATTTAGCAAAATTTAAATTTTCAAAATTTTTTTTTTTTTAAATTACCCGAAATTATTTAGTATCTGTAAAAAAAAGGTAGGTTAATCTTATTTATCAGAATGGTTACACTATGGAATTTTAAATGGGTCAAATGTTTAAGGATGAAAAACTATACTTTTAAACTAATCATAGAAGCTGTCCTTGAATGGTTTTACTATGGAACACCAAATATATTTAATGAGGAAATTTATTAAGACAAGAATAACAATTAATCATTACCTTTGCCAGCCGATAACGGTGATAATGCTGCTTGTTTCAGTAGTTGAGATAGACATATATTATGTTAAATATATATTTCTTCGGGAAAAAGGTAAAGATGATACTTAGTCTAAATTGGAAAATAATTGGGTTTTTTCAACATTTGAAAACTTGATAAAATTAATAGACTTTAAGCATAACATTGAACTCGCACACTTGACAGAGATAAAGGTTAAGTAGAAGACTTGAGAGTTTATTTAAAGAAGTTTATTTAAAGAGTCCTGGTTTTATTATTTTTATCTTAATTCTTGGCAGTCGACGGTACTCTCAAAAAGTAGATAAGATAAAAATTCTCTTTTGATTTATGAAAATTTATAAAAATATAATATAACTCTAGTTTGTTCTCTCAACGATGATTATAAGAAAGATAAATCTTTGAAATTATTTCTGAAAATGTATTCATCATCAACAATGTTTTGAATCAAATCTTGAAGTTACATTGTAGTAAAAGATTTAATTATCTCATCAGCACAAAACTGATTTAATGCTATGTATGAAGTGGAGTTACGGTGAGTTATAAAACATTTATGATTTATATCATCTTATGACATAACCTCAACTGTATATTCCATCTTAAAATATAGGTCGTATTTTTTAGAAAATATTTGTTTAAGATGTAAACGAAGTAGATGTGACAGGTCGGCTACAAAATGTGACTTTCCACAGCCGGAAGGGCCGCTTATGATGGCCTAAACGGTATGTTTCAACTTGTCCATAATGTTTGAGACTGAACTTATAAGCTATATGAACTTGTATTTATAGGGTAAGAGGGAGTAGGAGGTTTAGAAGTTAAAATACAAACATAACAGTTTCTTACAATATTTAAAATCATGAAAATTATACATTGAATATTTATTTACACACAGTAAAAAGTAGACTGGAAATATTTACAATATATATTTATTTATATTGAGAATAGTGGCCTCGGTAATAAATATAAAATAAAGATGGTTCAATATAATATATACATAGAGATGATCTCAATTTATAAGCAAGTAAATATGTATATACAAACTGTTTATTATATTTGACTAGAATTAAAATAAATATATATACAAACAACTAATTGACTAGAAATAATCAGGTAGGTGGAGGATTGTACTGGCAAATTAAAAAATATAAAAAAGTAGCCCGGGTGCAAAAAATAAATCAATAAATAATATGCATGTTTTAATGCAGAAAAAAATATGAAATAAATCTCAAATTTAAAAAAATGTATGTCAGTGGAACTGTCTAGAGTGAAAGAAAAAAAGGTGACTATGCATCCCGTCTAAATGATCACATTTTAGTCGTGGCGAGTGCGTTTACAAGGACTCTGATAGCCAAACGGCAACGTATTATAATCATCGGTTATCCGAAGTTTGGTGTACACAGGCCGGTAGACCTTAGTCTGCGAAACGGTACATACAGTCGCAAGACCTAATCTTACAATTTTGTGCGGTATCTGTATGTACCTTTCCGCAGCCTATTTAGTGATCATCGCTTTCAAAACGTCAAAATTAACGTCGTTCCGGTTGCCATAGGTTATGGTGATCCCGTGAACCTTGCACACTGTTGTTGTTTTGGCAGGATAACCACCAACACAAACTCGGTACGCGTTAATCATGGGACCACCAGTTACAAAGGCGCCAATGTAGCTTCCCGGACCATAATCCTGAAGTTAGTCAGTGAAGTCACCTAAAAAGTCTGCGGTTGGTGGACTCCAATCGCCGGGGCGTTCTGTGAATAGAATGCTATCTGTATCATGATATAAAACATAGTCCCCAGATTGTTCAAGGATGCTGTATAAGTGAAACCTAGCCATGGCAGTCGTGTAGCGTGCCACCGCCACACTCGTGTTAGGGTTATGGCACAACGCGTCACGCGCATCCTTGTAATTGAGGAAAACAGCCTCATTATTTACATCAATGACGTTGTCCACGGTGATGTACGGATCCGTCAGGTACATGTGGATGCCCTGATAGTCGTTAACAACGGCTACGTGTGGTAAATCGGGTCTTTCCCCAAACTTTCTCATTAGTGAATTTAAAAATAGTTTAGCCAGAATGCGGAGACCAGGGTTCTTACAAACTGAGCCAAAATCGAGTCCTACCCCTTCCCTTTCCTCATAATTTTGAATATAATCTAACTTTTCCTCTTGTAAGTGTACCGTGGCTACAGACTGACCCGTCACCAACAACTGTTTTCTACTCACCCTATTCACCAGAAAAGCCGAAGTCTCGTTCAACAACACAATCAAAACACGGAACGACCTTGTTGGTCGCACTGCATAAAAACTTTGAATGGGAAGTCAGCCACGTCCTCGCCTCTTCTCCAAACTAAGACAATCCGTTCGAAGCGCGCATGCGCGAGAGTGCAATTCTAAGTGGATACCAGTGGCTCAGGCGTCCGTTGTTACCCCCCACCACCCGTTGCTATGTGAGTCTCAACTGCGCTGTGGAAGCGTGGAACCTTGTGATTGGACGTTGGTGACGACATGATGATGTAATTCTTTCCTACCTAGTTTCCCCCGCTAGGCAGAATCAAATATAAGCTTGTGACCCGTAATGAATGTCACTCTTTGATGCTGGTTAGGTATAAGGAATACTTGGGCGCATTGTCAGCCCCTAGGAACGTCTTAAACGTAAGCTATTGTTATGGAGGGAAATTGATCTTCGACCATTAACATTGTATATTTCAGGTCATAGTTCGAATCCTGGAGGTGTTTAGGAGATTTAGTGTAAATAAGGGAAATTATTCTTTGACCATGAGCATGGTATATGTCAGATCGTGGTTCAAATCTTGGAGAAGTTTAGGAAATTCATATCTAAATAAGTGAAGTTTAACTTTGACCATGAACATTGTATATTTTAGGTCATGGTTCAAATCCTGGAGGAGTTTAAGGAATTTATTGTAAAAGAGGGAGATTAGACTTTGACCATTATCTTTCTGTATTCAGGTCAGGGTTGGAATCATGGTCATAAGGAGTCAGTCTATCTGAAGTTGTTAAGTGTTAGGTTATTTATATTATTTACAGTCTGATGACTTTATTTCATTTAGGTTTGTTTACTATCTCATGGGAAATGTTACGTATGAGGTTATTTATATTTTTTACAGTTAGATGACTTTATTTCATGTAGGTTTGTTTACTATCTCATGGGAAATGTTAAGGTTTAGGTTATTTATATTGTCTACAGTCTGATGACTTTAATGTTATATGTTATGACTACTATCTTCGAGACCTATTAAATGTTAGTTTGATGGAAATGTTAACTTACGGTTTTGAGAGCTTTATATTCTCATGGGAAGGTATATTATTTGTACACCTTTAAAGTTTTTAATAGGGACAATTTCCCTGTCTATGTCAGATAATGATATCCTGTTTTGTATCTTTATTTATGAAGAGAATTACTTTGTTATTCATACCCGAGTATTGATATCTATCAAAGTTAGATATACCAAATTGTACAAATTATTCAATGCTGATTATCATCAAAATAAACGAGCCCTCGGGCTGTATTTGTAAACCTTCGCTTGTTCTTGTCTGAACCCAGACTACCTCATGGTTATGTCCATTAGACTTAGCCATAATTTCTCTGGTAAGACAAGGGTGTTGTTGGGCTTGCTGAAGGAGGATGACATAGGTCCCCTGTGATTACCCCTTTTTATGTTGTAATTTAAAACCTCGCTTTCTGTGGTGACTGGTTGGACTTAGGCCATTCGGCTAAGGGACGGTCCCCACAGAGGGCGTAAACGGTTGATAAGGTACACCACTCTGACCATCCGCTGGCTTCTTGTTTAGTTTTCAAAAGAAGTATCAATGCACCCGTGAAACAATCCGTCAGAACCTGTCTGATGATCGTAAATGAATACATTGTACTCCCAAACTTCGTGTACTGCTTCAACGGTGTATCCTTTCTCAACGGCTTTCCAAATCTCGTCAATAACCCAGATGCCTCTCAAACAGCGATTTTTTTTTCCGTTGTGCTGACACGTGCCTTGGTTTTTCTCCTCCCCGCATTTCCTGCACAATATGAACATTAAATTGTCATGCATCTGTGTAGGCAATACGGGCACGAATAAATCTCGCGGAGGCGTCACGGTAACTTTGGCTATGCCTTCTACTTGATCTATAGACGGAAAATTTTGTTCCAAGTGAATTTTGGGGTAACCGATGGGGTAATTTTTGTACTTGTAAATGTAAGGTTACAATGAAAACAAATCCGAGTACTTGATCTTCTCTCCGCAAGAAAGGTCTGCTTCGTGGAAGAGCTTGATACAATGTGTACGCCCGCCAAAGAATGCATCCTTGGGACTGAGGTGATCCTTAGTATGCACCTCGTGCTGGAGTACAAATTGTTTTAAGTCCTTGTCTGTGCGTTTCATCGCATTAAACATACACTCCCACATCTCTACGGCCGTGTAGCTGGCATTCTTAAACTTTTCAACACAAGCCATGGTCGCTTCATAGTGCGTCGCTATGGTCTCGTGAGGACTATTTTTGATAGGGGTGGTACTGTCAGGATAAAAGAGAGGGCACCCGTGCCAATAACAGCCCCATAACTGGAAGACGGTGGTGGTATCTCCAGCTTTAACAACGCCGTCTACACGTCGCCCTAACACATATTCCTCCTGGCCGTTACCCGCATGATGAATAGAGACACCACGTTGATGGGCCTCCCGGCAGAGCCATTGTACAGCGATTTGCGACTGTTGGTCTTCGCACCGATAGCCACCGTTAGGGATAATACCGATAGTATTCTCCTTAAGATGACTTCAGCGGTAAACCAACATGGCCGCCCCAGCTATCGTACACGCCTCTCTGAAAGGATCCACATGTGCTTTCTCCATGAGCATGTCTCTAAACTTCAGGCAGGCCTTCCTTAGGATCCCTACATCTTTCACACAATACAGTTCCTACTCGCGCTTAAAATCAAAAACATAATTTTCTTTTACCAACGCGTCATTCCACTTCTCAAAGTGCTCCTTTCCCTCAACTGACATCTCGCCGAAGCCGTAGTCCTCCTTTGGTGGCAAGGGACCCCTATACCCCGCGTTTATTTTTTATTGAAAAATTGGGGGAAATGTCCCTTGGCCAAAGACTCGTCCAAGCCAAACATTTTGGACAATTTGGATAACGACATCGGGAGAAAGTTCAGCGAGTCAATAATGTGGAGCGAGCCGTAACGCATGGACATGATTTTCCCACCGTTCATTATAAGTTCTGGAGTCAATTTTTTAACCTCCATCAAATATTTTTTAATAAAATTAAAATAATGGCCTAGGAGGGGGATATCCTTAAATTTTGATGCTTTAATTTGCTCCATAAATCCGAAAAATTGGGCCATTGTGCCATCACCCATGAATATGCGAGTCATATCGCCTCCGCATTCTGTGCAATGATGGTCATTTGCATCAATATGAACGCAGGCCTTGCAACACGTCTGTACGACACAGAGGCTAGGTTCGTGCAATTACGTTTTGACCGCACCTTGAAAAAGATTTTCTTGTCTGCATTCAAAATCGTAAAATACAAACATGAAATTTCTCTTTTCCAGTGACGGCTTGGATGGGGCTTGCTTCATATAACAAAAATGACCAATCGCATGCTCTACAAAATTTCTCATAACACCTATGTGAATAATTTGATCTTTCCAAACTGAAAAATTGCCCACATACCTCGCAAACCTTTTTGATATCACAGACTGACCTGTGACCTCTGAAAAAACCAAGACGTTTATGGTTATCAAATCATGCCTGGTTTGTGAACCAATGCCCACAGTCTTTACAGACCACAGATCGGTCTCCACTGCAAACCGCTTTAGAGTAGCATTTTTTCACGTGGATTCACATTTGTGTTTGTTCTTATTACCGAATGGCACACGGCACTCGTGGAATAAGTACGATCACTTAAATATGGCTGTCAAGGGCGTTATGACGTTAAAATGGTTTTGTCTATCGTCGTGAAAGTACAAATCAAGGTAGCCCTTAAAGGAATGTTCAGGGAGAGTAGCCTCTTCATATAAGACCTGCCTCCCCCACCGTTCCTTGAACACTGTGATTTTGTATTCGGGAGAGGTATGTTTGAAATTGTTTCAGTCCATTTATTCCACCACATTTCAAAAATGCACACGGGCATCATGACATAAATCTTCTGCTTTGAGTTTTTGAATAGGATGACCAATTTTCATTTGTTTAACGGTGTTCACATCCATGCATCGTGGTTCTCTTTTAATGTCACATATAGCTTTGGCGAAAACCTACCCGTGGGCAAGGCAAAGTGTGTCGCTATTTTTAATCGTATTGATCCTTTGTGTTTTACGGCCATATGTGCTAACGGGATAGAGTTTATCACAATAACGTGCACTCCCACGAGGCTTCTTAAAATGGCTGAGTTTAACGTACAGTGGTGCTGTACTCAAAAACAAACTATTACTTTTCATCACACGACTTACTTTATCAAGAACGGCTCGAGTGTCTAACTGATCTGCCCGCCTAAATGAGACGTATACAGGATTCAACGTCAAGTACGTGCTATTCAAGAGTAAGCCAACATGGTCATTGGCACTGACACCGTGGTCCTGCAACCGATTGAGCAAATTAGTAATTTGTTCTTTAAGCCATCTTAATGCGTCACGATCGCTTGCTGGAGCACCAAGATGCACGGTAATTTATCTACCAGTATTAAAGAAACTCCTCAATTATTTACTTCTCTCCTCGATGACTCTAAGAGGGATGCTATTAGACTGCGCCTTGCCTATCTGGTTTACCGGGCCACTAAAACCCGATTGAGAGGCTGAAGACGGTCCCGCTGTCACCACCACCACGGGTTGCGGGAGGACCGCGGACACCATCTGCCTTACCGCAGCTTGGGCTCAAACTCCGTCTCCCTGTCTCGGAGGTGGTGCTCCTGTGGTGGGGTGATGAGGACACACTGCCGGTGGTGGTGGGAGGATAGTGCCACCATTTACCGCCTCCATTTGAACTATAACACAAAGGCACGTGTCAAAGTAAGCACTTTAAATAAAATTGTTCCAAACATACGCGTAATTTTCTTATCTTTAAAATAATACCACAAAAAAGTATAATACTTTTCAATTTCAATCTACTTTTGGTATTAATATAATATGTTATAATTTTTCTAAATATAATTGCTTTAACTGAAACCAACATTCGCAAAGTGTGTGTAATAAACACACTTTAACCCTAGTACATCTACAAATACCGTCCAGGACAGTTAATTTATCACTGAGTGATTAAACCTACATTTTCATCAATGCCGAGAATTGAACCTGGGACCCCATTGCAAAGTGTGTCTAATAAAATACACTTGAACCCTAGGAACCCTACAAATTTAGTCCAGGGCAGCTAATTTATCACTATGAAGGGCTAAACTTACATTTTCATCAATGCCGAGAATCGAACCCGGGACCTTTCGCAAATTGTGTGTAATAAATACACTTTAACCCAATTACAACTACAAAATACATTATAGGGCAGTTAATTTATCACTAAGTGGTTAAACCTACATTTTCATCTATGCAGAGAATCCAACCCGGGACCCCATCGCAAAATGTATCTAATAAGTACAATTGAACCCTAGGACAACTATAAATTTAGTTCAGGGCAGTTAAATCTTCATTTTCACCCCATTTTTGGAATCGAACCAGGGTCCCTTGGCTCTCAATTTAATGATCGGATAAGTTAACAATATAATTTCTCCTCTATACATATTTGAATGCCCGTAAGAAATATCTGTAAACTTAAAACACTTAATTTCCACCTTTCAAAACCATATAAATGATCTAATTAGGCTTTCAACGCTATCTGTTGGCCCGATAAGCAAGCACAACCACACGCTAGTCATGCAAGAAATCTAGCTTTAAATAAGGTATTGTGGGGGGG
>CABEEJ010003133.1:49317-90056 GCA_901482245.1 Timema douglasi
GGGGGGGGGAATGTATTTACACAAATTGGTAAAAATATATATTGATGTTAGCAAGTGGACAGAATTAAGTTTACTCTTGGTGGAAATAATTTTGTTTTAGAAAAAATAAAAAAATAAATTAATTTATAACCGCTACCATTTTTCAGTCTAAAGCTCGGGACATTTTTTTATTCATAAAATGTTAAGACTATAACATCCACAAATCTTGCCAGCTGTATGATAATTTATAAAGCCAACCGTGTCGGGAAATGAGCTCGGGACCAATAGTTTACTATACAGACACGCTATTGCATGCACTAAGCTGGTGGCTGAATATTTGATCCAGCACATTGCAAACGTGAATTTAATAAGTGTCTAAATCGAGAATTATAATTTTCTGTCTTTGACAACCTTCTCGAAACGGTCAGCTGACAAAAGGTTTTGGTATTCTGTCAAAATAAGGGTGGTTTGGGAGAAAGATAGCGCAAACAAAAAATCTATTTCCAAACTAGTGGCTATAGCATAGTTACTTGTAGACGGTACTTACATATCAGCTAGTCTATCGCGTCCAATTCACCCCAAACATCCGGGAACTAATTTCCGCCAGCGTCTGTGGGGCTCTGGAATCTGTAGATGGGTGGCGGTATGAGAATGACTGTGGGTGGCGAGAGGACGACGGGGGGTAGCCTGAGGACGACGGTGGTGCCGTGCCGAGCACCGACAGCTTCTAGAAGATGGGCCAGTACATAGATCGCCTCCGCCAGGGCCGGCACCTGCACGCACGTCGTTAAACTCGCTGAAGGCACTACGTGGTCCCTCAGGCTCTCATCCAGCCCATATGTATCCCAGTAGTCTGAAATTAAATAAATACATATTAATTACTATCGCGAGAAAAAACTACTTGCCAATCACCCTCAAATATAAAGCAGGACGTTAATTACTTATGGACCAGTCACCATCCACCAGGCAAATTCCTTCTTCGCAAAAAAAGAACTCTAGCGGATCCGGGCTACTCGGCGCTTCCAGCATTGTAGGTGGCGGGGGTGGGTTTTCTTGAAAGTCTGTCAAAAGAAAAAATGCTGATTTACACCAAAGACGTAATACGCAAAATAGTAACCATTAAAATATACAAAATATAAAATTTACTTTTTAGTTAACTCCCCTTTATTAATTTTATAGTTTGTAATAATAAATGTATTTAATAAACTACTTTAAATAAAAAATACATAATTTAATTTATTATAACCACTCTTGTTTATACTATTTTAAATAATATTCATTCATTAGTAAACTACCATCAAAATTAATTACCGTTTAACTATATCATGAAATAAAGTATTATTTCAATAAACTACCCTTGATTATAAGGATCACTTGTTCTGACGTAACTTTATCCAAATATCATCCAAAAAAGAGGCTGCTTAGCCACCCTCAAACTATCTATAGTTTTAATCCTCAGATACCTATTTTAAATTAGTAAACTTAACCACTTCTACCATGGTTTATTTTAATTATTAAACTAAATGCATACACTTTTATTTTCAAACAAATTAATAATGAGTGTGCCTATTAAAAAAGTACATTTACTCACCGAGATCTATTAGCGAGGAGTTATCACTCATTCTGGGTTGCGTGTTTAATACTCGAAGACAAGTTATACAATGAAAGTATTTCAAATCAGGCGATGATATTTATAGCTGTTACCGGCTATGGTTGCGACCGAGCGATGACGTCACCAGGGCAAACCCTTTCCCACATACAAGACCAACATTTACCAACAAGTACAACGAAAAAAATCATTTGTGATGGAAATAATCCTAACGACATTTCAGAAGGAAAGAGAACATCATGTCGTTAACCCTATGTCGTCATGGAAATGCCCATAAGAGAAGTGGAGAAAGCAAAGGAGGAAAAATTCAGGTCAGTGACTCCCATCGTGACGGAAAAATACCAAGAAGGGGATGACGTAACTGGGGCGAGGGTTGCGACATAACACGCCTTATTACGTCACCGGGGAACACCCAGATTGTGAGCAAAGGTCAAAGTGGGCCAGGTAACGACCCCTACTACTTTTGGGTGTCTACTGGGGTTGTAAAACATACAACTAAATTGCTCAAAGATTCATTATACTGGAATTATCTAGGAAGAATATTTCAATTTTGTTTAGATCTATGAGAATAAAAAAATCACTAATACAACCCTCCCCCCTTAAAAAAATCGTAAAAATCAGGTCTCACTACATGCATAACGCTAAATATACAGAGAAAGACCTATACTCAACATTTTAGGATTCCAGGACTCTAGATATGGATCAGACAGAAAATAGCCTTCCATTTACCGGATACTTCACACGTATCATCGTATGATAATATATAGTTAAACAATTTCACACAAAAGCCATTGTTTTAAACATTAATGTCCTGAGGTTGAGTCATGCAAATTGACGTTTCTTTGAAAATCAGAAAGAAAACGGCTGACAATTAAACAGATAAAACTATTAGAAAATCTAATATAAGTGCTTTACCTCCCATTCCTCGACCTTCATGATGGTCAATGGTCTCTCTTCAGGTGTCCACTCGGGATCTACAACGTGAGTCGTGTCTTCTCTTAGTTCAGAGAGGATGTAACGTAGTCGTTCGTTCTTCCCCACCACCATACTGATTTCTCTCTCCTTCTGTTCGTACATGTCATCAAATTGTTTGTTGAACCACAACCGGCATTCCTGACACACACTCTGGAACAAACGTGTAACTTCTTCTCAGAAGTTCTCAACCGAGAGGAGTCCGCTGCATGTGCTTTAGAATTAACATGGTAGGAAGGGAGGATAATGAACTGACACTCTGGAACAAACGTGTAACTTCTTCTCAGAAGTTCTTTGGAAGTTCTCAACCGAGAGGGGTCCGTTGCATGTGCTTTAGAATTAACATGGTAGGAAGGGAGGATAATGAACTGACACCCTGGTCAGCCCCCACCACTGGTTTGGAGTCTCTCCCCAGGATTATTTTTTGAAATTTTGATGCCTTTAAAAGCCATATAGCTGGGTTTTTACTTAAACAATTTTGAAAATTTTTTAATAAGTTATTTGGAGTGATATTTATTTATCCAAGAGATTTTTGAAATTTTATTGTTGCTTTAATCTATTTATGGGAGATTTTATAGGTCTCATTCGATTGACATTAATCCTCAAAATATCTTCCTTTATTTATACGAAGGAAAATCATTAAAATAAAAATAAAATTATCATTTAAAAGTTTTAAGGAAAAATACTATTCTCGACAGTTTGCATATAGAATATTAATACAATAATTTTCAAGATTGTTTGTTAGCACATTATGAATTGACCCACATTCAAGATTTCTTGCTATCACATTTTGAACTATTGATCCTGAGTCAATCGACATCTGATTGGTTGATGGTCAAAATAAAGTGATTGGGAAATTGTCATATTATTTACATACCTTCACCCTTTTATAATTTTTAAATAAATATAAAAGTTAAAATCAAGCTTTATTTAGTTGTAATTTGTTTTTAATTAATATTGATGTAAGGCCATCTTTAAGCTCATTATTTTTAATATAAGAAAAAGTAACGTAAATCTAAACGGGTACACATTTATTACAGAGGGTTGGGGCTGAATGCCCCTCTTGTACTCTCCCCCTCCTCCCGCCTCATACTATCTATCAAGGATCTGATGTTTGTATGACTTTATGCATGAATCTATTTATGTAGTATTTATAACTTTGTTAACTCTCAGATACTAAGTTCGTTGATAACCCTTGTATAAACCATAATGATTAAACATTGATCCTTCATTCAGGCGCTCTTTCACCTTAAAATATATTCGTCGTTAGAGCCAGTTCAGACAGAAGTGGTGGTTCGTATTCCAACTGGCCTCGCTATCCTTTTTATGTATTTTGAGGAAGAATTTTAGTCCAATTTATTATAACTAATTTTGAGTCACTGAGGTAGGCGAGAGTCAAAAGTGTTCATTATATTTATTTGTTTGTAAAAGTTAGGGATTATTGTTGTCATGATAGGTGGGAAAATTAAGGTGGGTTTTTCATTTTGTAAAATGGTGCTGATTGACAGCTCACAGCTGACATCTGACAGTTAACATTAAGGTATATACCTAAATTTTGACTGTCAGAAGTGGCATCTGCTAAACACATGTTTTTGCAGATCATCTGGTTCGGCATAGGAATACATCATTTGGTCTGGTAGCTTTTCAAAGCTGTCAGTCAGCACCGAAGAAGCCATGGGGCTACTGTACGTATGCAAATCAGCACGAAAACCATTTAGGGAAAATCACCCTCAGTAAACCCGACTGGGCTCGAACTCGGATCTCCCCATCTTCAGCGCTCTAGTGTTGAGTCCACCTACCTTCAACAGCGTGTTCTGGTTATAGAGATGGAGGTACGTGACCAGCTCGTACTGCGAGTAACCTAAAGGAGAAGGATCGGCGAACTCGTAACTCCCCGAGCCGCTGAGGACGTGCAAATCCGTTACTTTCTCCCGTTCCTCGTCTTCTAGCGAATCTTCCACGGCTAGGAGGGCCTTTTTAATCCTTCCCGCTTCATCCTCATCCTGTTTTAACGGATCTTTGGCCAGCTGAAGCTTGATGGTGCTGAGACAGGTTAAACAACGGCTCAATATTGTTCCCTATACAAGTTATCACTCTCAACAAACATACTATCTTAACAGAATACTAAACTTAGTTGTAAACACTGCGACAGAATTAGACAAAACAAAAATGAATCACAGCCACGATTTCGTTCCCATTATTATTATTATTATTATTATTATTATTATTATTATTATTATTATTATTATTAGCACGGCGTCTCACTACCCGTTCGGGTTATACGCACTTACGCTAATATGTAATGGTAGGGTGATTGTGAGATGAAATGGAGGACCTACAGTATTAACGTGGAATCCGAACCACGGTGGAGGCCTGGCATTCCTCACATTCACAAGTTGTTTGTTCCCATTAAAGTAAAAAAAATAATTATTAAGTAATCTAAAGATAAAATGTCTTAGTTATATTTGTGTTACCTGTGGAGGCTATGCATACAAGTCATTTTATACTGACAATCTTATTTGTAATTACCTAATAAAATGTGGAGGCGCGAGAGTATTGCTGTTCAGGGTGAAAATTACATAGAAATTCTTGTGGTTTTTTTTATCTCAAAGAGGTTTGTCAATAAAATTATGAGGTTATATTTGTATAAAAAGAAACGGTGTCTCAATAAACTAAAAGTGTAATCCTAAACTGACCGCAAAGTTCTGATGGAATGGACACATGAATATGAACAGAGTGATGAGGTCATTGATGAATCAGATTCAGGCGAAAATGATCACAACACGGAGTCAGAACAGTCGGCTGATGACGAGGACGATTATGAGGGTGTCTCTCAAAACTCATTTTACTGGGAAGAGATGGAAAAACCAAATGGCTTAAGCTTTTGCCTATAAAAAAAAATGTTGGACCCCATCTGAAAAATATAATCACCCCCTTTCAGGACCAAAAGGGGTAACAACAAAGATTCGTTCTAAAGACAAACTAATCGACCTATTTATAGACAATAATGTATATAAAATTATAGTATATTCTACTAATATATACATAAATATCTTTTAAAAAAATGCTATCAAAGGGATGGAGATGCCAGGAATATAGGTGAATTGGAAACTAGAACATTATTTGGTCTACTGTATTTGATAGTAAGTTATGGATATTCAATAAACTAAATTCTTAAGCAATGGAATAACTCAAAGGGAAATGGCTTAGAATAGTATTATCTCACTGTATGTGAGAGAAGGTTTAGATTTCTCCTAAGATACTTGCGTTTCGACTACGTACCTGGGAGTTTTTCGTAGAAACTTGACAAGTTAGCAGCAATTATAGAAATATTATAAATTTTCAACAAAAATTTCCCAAACATTTAATCCCTAGTGAATACCTAACTGTTGATGAACCACTAGCCTTTCAAGATAAATGCCGGTCCATACAGAATGTTCCAATGTTCAATATGTTGTGCGTATAACCTGAACGGGTAGTAAGACGCGGCGCTAATAATAATAATGTTCCAAAAAATATGGCATTAAAACATTTTCTCTAGTGGATGCGAAAATAGCCTACACTTTAAATTTGGAAACGTATATAAGTATTCAGCCAGAGGAACCATTCACCTACGGGGGTGAAATCTGTCAAAGGCTCTCACTGAAACATTATTAGTTCAGCAACTTTTGTAAACCAAGGGACCTAGGTATGTTGGTACACCTCGACATAAATAATTCCAAACAAGTAAACAGCGTCACCATTATCTCAAAATGGCGCTACTATCCATCCAACTAAGGAGACAAGCATGTGACATAAATTAACTGCATTAATTAACTTGCTATGCATGGACATTCAAAGAATTGTGTGTGACAGCTGACAACCACGTGACTAATCATGTAACAACCAACAGCGTGACCACTGACGGGTGAAATGTCAATGTTCTTATCATGAATTATATTGTAATATTGACCCGCCTCGGTGGCGTAGTTGGCTAACGCGCTTGTCGTGTTGAGCTCGACCGCTGAGGACGGGGAGATCGAGGTTCGAATCTCGGTCGGGTGTACTGGGGGTGGTTTTTCCTAAATGGTTTTACACTCTCCCTCCACGCAAATGCGGGTTCACTTCCTCTAATTCAACCTTCCCAATTCCTAATCCATTAGAGTAATTAGTACTTAAAGCGTAGAACCCGAACGGGTAGTAAGACGTGGTGCAAAATATTATTATTATTATATTGTCATATTACCTTATTACCTTTTTTTTAATAATTAAGATATAATTTATTTTTTAAATATTTAAAAGTCCATATTTACTTCAAACTTAAAAGATTTAGTAATTTATTTCTTTGCTGTAAATGAAACGTATTTTGCACCTTGCTGTTGTTGGTTCCCATGGTCGGAAAAAATCTTTATTCATTATCAGCTCAATCTTCCTGCGTTGTATCACATTCTTCAGCCGTTCTTCAAATGCAGGGTCTACCGGCAGCAGTGGATAGTTGTCTACTTCACAGCATCCCGAGATGGCCTGCGTGTAACACACATACACTACTGTAGCTCTAGATTAGTCTGAAATACATCTAGATTGATAATTAATCTGTCTATTTTTATTTAACAATTGATGTTTAATACGTGTTGAATATTTGAGTTAAGAAAATACAATAGTACAATTCATTTAATAATAAACTTATGGTTTAAACAGCAAAGGAATAAATATATCAACAACTGGAGTGATTGTTGAAGTATGGACCGTCTCCATGGCAACTAATTCCATGGCAATGGTTTCCATGACAACTGTCAATCACCCTGTTAGCCGTCTCCATAGCAACTGTCTCCATAGAAACTGCCTCCATGGCGACCGTCTCCATGGCAATTGTCTCCATAGAAACTATATACATGGCAACAATCTCATTGACAACCGTATCCATGGCAACTGACTTCATAGCAACCATTTCTACGGCAACCGTTTCCATAGCAAACGTTTACATAACATCTCCATGGCAATTGTCTCTATGGTCGGTGACCTGGTGGTCTAGGGGTAAGGTGTCAGACTTCTGTGCTGGCAGCCAGGGTTCAATCCTCGGTCCCGGCACAGATTTATCTGATTACCAAACCCTTCCTTCACCTCTGACAAGACATCTTGTGAATGTGGGGAATGCCAGGCCTCCACCGTGGTTCGGATTCCACGTTAAACTGTAGGTCCTCCATTTCATCTCACAATCACCCTACCATTACACATTAGCGTAAGTGCGTATAACCCGAACGGGTAGTAAGACGCAGTGCTAATAATAATAATAATAATAATAATAATAATAATAATAATAATAATAATGATTGTCTCTATGGCTACCATCGTCATAGCAACCGTGTCCATGAGAACCATCTTCCTTATATCGGTCACCATAGCGACCGTCTCCATGGCAACTATCTCCATGGCAACCATAATCATAGCTGTGTCTAACAGTAAGGCCCAATCTTACAATGTCACGTTAAAGTCCTCGTAACTTAACCGTCTGTAAAGTCTAACCGTTGGTTAAACTTAGCGTTGCGTTTTACAATACTATTTTTATGTGCGCGTCAAATTACGGATAGGTGCCTTCCATTAGTTCTTAACGTTAACTTTCTCGGAGCGCTAGATTTGTGTCAAAGCTTTTGATTGGCCTAACTTGACCATAGAGAATATAACCAAGTCATTACAACGTCTATGGAACTGTTGGTGATCCATTAGGCCATACATGAAAATAAATATCACAAGTTGTATAACAACTCATTTGAGATATGGGGGCCTAACATAGACCGTATGCCTGATTCTACAGAAAATTCCTGATACTCACTCGTACTTAGCTTAATTGTCAGTAGGTGTTTCTAACTGGTGTTCAAACACTTCAAGAATTTCTAATACTGTATTTTTGTTTAGACGAAAATGTAAAAAAAAAAACTTCATCGTTATAAAATTCCTGGAAATTCTTTCGCTCTAAGTATCTCTTCGGTCTTCGAAGTCTTATATTCTTTAGAACGTGTAACTCATCTTCAAAGTCGTCATAATCATACAATAAATCAACCATTTCATAATATAAATAAAAGTAACCTCACTTTAATAATAACAACAATCGCCTTGAAAACAATATGGCGGAGTGTTTAACGTTGTTAATGTGGACGTTATGTTTGCTAACCGGAAGGTAGACCTCGTGTTAACTTAACGAGCACATTTACGTGAACATTAGCGCTAACCAAACATTGTAAAATCAAAAGTAGTGGTCGTTATCGCTTAACCTCATGTTAAGCCCTAACGAATAGAATAACATGACATTGTAAAATTGGGCCTTAGTGTTGTACTGCATCTTACATCATGCATAAGTACGATAAGAATGATGTACAGTATAATAAAGCAATACAACTTTTTGTAATTGTTCTTTTTAATATTCAAAAAAGAAACTATAGGCTAGGTATTTAAAAATGTTAAAGATGCAGTTGGTTCACTCTGGCATCAGAGCCTCCAAATATAAAACTAAACTAAATTCCCTACCTTTATAGTCCTTCCCTTTACGTCCATAGAGTCCCAAAATTGTATCTTCAGCATCGAGCACAATCTGTCTTGCGCCTCGCAGAGGCTGATCAAATAGTTCCTCCTTTCCTCTCGCTTCTTCACAGCTTCTGCTATTTTCCTCTCTCTCGTGTCAATGTCCAAGTTGAAGTCTTGAATCTTAAGCTGCTCTTTAGGTGGACTCTTATAGTTGTTGTCCAACAAAGCCACTAGCTGCAAGAAAATTTTACAAATTTTAAATTAAAAATCAAACACCATATTATATTATTTCAATTAATGAGATAATAACAACATTGTAATAAAACATTCTATTTCAATACTTTAGCTAGAGTTAAGGGGTTCCCAAACTTTTTGAGACCACGCCACCCTTCACATGTCATAATTTCTGTGCAGCGCCAAAATTAGATTTGTATTATTTTAAATGTGAAAATATAAATCTAGACAAAATTACAGAACTAAATAAGAAAAAGGAGACATTTTTTGTTGCACATTATCTCACGCGTACAGTTCGTTCCGACCACGTTTCAGGGCGTCGCGATGCACAGTTTGTGAACCCCTGGTACAGCCCAAAAGGTCAAGCAGGGCTAAACAATAACTTAGTTAGCAACTTTATTTATTATTCTAGGTAATTATAGAAATGTATAGAAACAGATATTCACTTAAAATATGAACATAGGCTATACAAAGATTAAATGCTTATAAAGCGTACATCTGAAAATTGCTATCATCCTACAGAGCTGCGTCTGTGTTTAACAAAAGCTCTTAAATATATTGCTATGAGTACCAAAAACGAAAGGAATTATCTAACAACGACTACAAACTGATTAGTGAAATTTAACCTCTGAAAATAGACTTGAGCATTCCTACATAATATGTTTCACTCGATCATGGTCACATGAAATGCTCCCGTGATGCCAATATTCAATCAATCTCAGATGGTCACATTATTTCAATCATTCTCGTGGAAATCAGGGTTTGTGCTCAAAAGTCCACTCACGCATGGTGGAATCTAGAATGCTGTTTGTAAGTTAATGCATATCTACAATTATGTCAATGATTAGTTCACACTTGAGGCAATTGGAGTCGAGATTCTTTAGTCACGAGGAGAGTGAGTCTCTCTCTTTCTCGGAGATCTCCTTGGTTCTTTCATGCTCAATGTCCGGGTTGTTATTTATTTATGGAGAGATTAGGAATGGTTGGTACACAACGTGTTTTAAAGGATAAATGAACGAGCTATATGAGAGCGAAACTTGATCAGAACCCTCTTCATGATTCCTAATACTATTCGGTCTCTGATGGACTGGTCGTGTAGATCGGGTTGACGGTCACTGTCAATCTATATTCAATGACACTCATGACCTCTTCCTCCTATAATTGTTGAGGTGTGTCCATCCGTTCCTACCTCTGTACCATCTGATTGTATGAATCTGACCTACTTCTCAGGACATACTCTTGGTATATTTACGTTGTGACCCTTACTACCTCTGTACCATTTGATTGTATGAATCTGACCTACTATTACACCCTCCGCCGATCCTATAGATAAGGCCCCTAAAACTATAGGATAGGAAGGATGTAACAATACATAGAAAATAACAACAGGTAATAGAGCAAAAATTAAATGAAGTATACTTTAATTGGCACAAAGTATGAAACAAACACGGGAAAGACGGCCTTAATTCAAAACATCCTATAGCTACTACTATGAAAGAAAACATTAGCTTATTCGCGCAGATATTCACAAAGTAAACTGGACTTAAGGTCCTTCGTACATAAAGTTATGGCTGGTTACACATAAGCCAAAACAGGACTTAAGGTCTTTCAAGACGTAAATGAAGAATAAGTTATACAAATATTTCCTTGTCATATCGAACGAACTTAACTTCCATTTACGTTAACTCAAAGTACTAACAATTTACATAAGTTGGACCAACGTGATCCAAACACAAAGTTAGCTATGTAAAAATAAAAGATATAAAGTCAAACGCAATTGCCTCATGACGTTGACTATACATTTAACAACCTAATATAGGCTCCTCGTTCCTGACCTCAATAAAAAGTTGCGTTACAAACATAATTTAAATAAAGTTAAACGTTCTTTCCTAAAGTTCTACATATTAAAAGTTCTATCCTAAAGCTACCAATATCAAAACATCTTGATAACGCTCTACTTATCAAACCATCTTTGATAATATTATCCATGTAAAAGTTCTTTCCTAACGCTATACTTCTAACGTTCAATAGCAATGATACATCTATCAAACGTTCTTTCCTAACACGCTACATCTCTATAGCTGTCAAACGTGCAGTAATAATGATACATATTTACAATTTACAATCCTCTTTATAATGAGTCTACAACACGGAAACAAGGGGGAGGGGTTTTCACAAGTTACGCTTAAACAGTCCATTACGTCAGTATGATGTAACTTCACAGGGTTTCCAAGCCGCTGATTGGACGCGTCATTGTCGCAATGCAGTATTCCATTTCTTGACCAATGTAGAAGCTTGAAAGTTCGGCGAGGGTTTTCCATATCCCTCCGCCAGACGGCAGACCAGGGTTAGTTGATTTGGCGAAGAGGCATCAAGTAAACATTGGCTAGTTTTATTGCAATGTTCGGACCGAGTAGATCGTTGAACACGTACTTCAAGTTGTAGTCGCCCAACTCTTGTTCATCGGCGCTTTTGACTCGCCAGCGTCGTAGCCAGGCCAGCTGGATGATGGTACGTGTTGAACAGTTATTTTAGTAGACTGTTTATAATGGACATTTTAGAATGCTGATTTTGTGTAATTGTTGGGGCTACATTAGGCTACAATAGTGAAGAATACTATTGTAGGTTTCTTCGAGGTTATTCTGGGGGGTGGGTAGTATGTATTTAGGTGACTCCAACTTGTGATATTAGGTTGGGTGGGGAGTAATTGTACAATACGAAGCATTGTATTGTTACACTACTTCTCAGGACATACTCTTGGTATTTTTACGTTGTGACCCTTCCTACGTTCCTACCTCTGGACCTTATCTCATCTCTCAATCATATAGCAAAAAGTCCATTCTGCCACGTCCTCTGGATATAAATATTCACCAACTTGGTCCTCTAACAAGCACTATATTTATTAAATATCATTCTGACCGGAAAAACCTCTGAATTAAAGAATTTCCTCCCTAATCCTGATTTCTTGATATGTGTTAATTATGTCTGTTCTATATCATCCTGATTCTTTGAGTACATTATACTCCCCCCGTCCTCTGGTTGCAAATATGCAGTTGGTTACCCTTCTACTTCTTATTCATCCTCAAGCTTAGGATAGTCTTTTCTTCTCCTGTCTCTTGTCGTTGTGAGCATCCCTCTTCCTACACTTGCAATAAGCTCGCGTTATCAGTGTGTTTTATTCCCGTACCCTTTTAATACAAGCATTCACTTTCTTCTACTACTATAATAACTTATCCACTTCCTTGTTTATAAACATTCACCCGCCTCCTACTTATTATCTCATGCATTATGTTCAAAGCCTGATCCTCTCGCAATATCTATACATACTCATCCTCTTGGTTTTATAAACACAGACATTTCTTTGTCATTACACATTCACATTCCTCAATTACTTCTGTGGGTCCTATTATTCCCGAAAGACCTCTCTCTAAGATCCCCTCTAGGTTTATTATATCATAGTCAGTTGAAAGTATATTTTAAATAGTAGATTCTTCTTTCCCATAACTGCCCGCCGGATGCATTGCTTGAGAAACCACATAATATTACAAAGAGTAAGTTTTATTGGACCCGTTTATTCCTATCTAGTTGTAGAATATCGGTTTATTCTCTCTCTCTATCTCGGTATAGAATATCGGTTTATTCTCTCTCTCTCTCCTTCTCTTTTGATAAGTCTAGTTCTACACAAGTCAGAAATTACCTTTCCCCTTTATGTCGCTACGATAGAAAGATAAACATAAGTGTTCTCTAATTATATCTCACGCATACTCTATTTTTGCACATATATTATAATCCTGCTTCCTGGATATTCGAAAATAAATACTTGTGCTTGAACATGGCCTCCATGTAATTAGACTTATGGCTAAATACGTGACTCTACCTTAGTGTTGTAGATACGAAGGGTTTTCTAATCTATTAAAAGGATATAATAAACTCTTCCTTCGTATATTATTCCTTTCACATTGGTCAAAACAATGTCAGGATGAAGGTAGGCTATTAATACTGCTGAAGATTGGTATTTAATTTTTAAAGCTACAAAACTGTCACTTTCCCAGAGATATTTAATAGGATTAAATAAACGTATAGACAGACAGTCAGTAATGGAAAGGGTGCTGAAGGAGTGTGGTTTGTGCGCCAGCACTGGCTCGTGATCACGTCGTGGCATCGTGTTTACCGCGATCAAGTACTCGAAAATCCTGAAACATAACTCACCGTTTCTCGTTAACTATTTGGACAATAACAGTAGTTTTTTTCAGAATTTATTATAAAAACTTTAAAAGACATTAGGATACTATTATTAAAATCCTCATATTCCAATTGGTTTGCTTTGAAAAAATTGTTTTCTAATGAAAAAACTATATTGAGGTTTTTAGTGCAGACTTATTTTCACTATTTATTTCCATTATTAAATCACTACTATAATGTCCAGATTCCCTTCGAGCAGAATCGTCAATCAGTGGCCGAACGGAACGATGGACCGGTCTTTCTCACAATCTTCAGTTTACCGAAAACCTGGAGTGCGTGAAGAGCTCTTAACTAAACACATCAAACTGTGAAAAGTATTGTTGTTAGAGGAATGAGACTTATAACAAGTTAAAATTCAGTTCATGGAGATCATTTCTTACACTTTTACTACCCATTTATTTCAATCAAGAAAACAATTTTTACAAATCAAACCAATTGGAATAAGGGAATTATAATAATATCTTAATGTGTTTTAAGGTTTTTATAACAAATTCTGAAAACACAACTGTTATTGTCAAAGTAGTTTGCGAGAAACGGTGAGTTTAGTTTTAGAATTTTCTAGTATTTGATCGCGGTAAACATGGTAATGCTTGGATTTACCCTGCAAGAACTTGAAAATGTGGCCGTCTCGCGCGCTCGTGTCGTGCCCTTTGCACGGAGCCTATAGGTCAATGTGAGAGAATAAGTGGAGTGAGTGACGAAGCCAATATAATTATTAAGATACAGTGTATGGATCAAAAGCAAGGTGAAGGTGAAGGCTATATGATAAGTGGCTAAATGATTAAACAAATGTGTGAAAAAGAGAAACATTAATAGTGTTAAGAATAAGACATGTAGTAAGATTCTTATTCGTGAGCCCACCTTCTTCTGAAGTTCAACAAAATCTTCCTTTATCTTGGTTCTTTCTGCACAAGAAGCCATCTTCTCACACATAAGCTTGATGTCATCCTGTAGATCCAGCCATGTCTTGTTCAATCCTTTTTCTGTATATAACAACGTATAAACCAAGTTAGTCACTAATACACATGCTAGGAACTGGGGGTGGCTCAACTACAGTCTTCATGAATATGTAGCCGTTACTAAGATATATTCCCTACAGATATAGGAAACTCTGGTTTCATTCTGTACGTCACTATGAATGAGTGATTATGAAATATAGCTAAATATCTAACTTATGTTACCACTTTAAATGTCACTGACTGACTGACTGGGTGAATCTAGTCAACATCCACAGGTCTATGGAATTTTGGTTCCTCTATCTCCCTTTTAGCTGAGGAAATATGGAACTCGTGTAGGCTATAGTTTTCATGTCACTGTGGACATGATTATGAATAACAGCCAAATGTATACAGAACCATATTTCTATCTTACATGCTATTGTTGACTAAGTATTTTTAAATAGTAATACCGGTCCAGCATATCTTTGCTCCATCTCTAAGCTCACTGTGAAAAAGTGTCCAGGGAGGTACAATATAAATTTAATAAAACTAAATCACCCACTTCAGTGGCCACATGGTCTAAGGCACTACTCTCACAATAGACTGGTCGCAGATGACTAGGAGATTGGGGTTCAACGCCTGGTTGGGTGAAATGATGGTGTTTTTACGTGGTTTTCAACCCTACCTCCATGCAAATACGGGTGCAATTCCTCTTAATTCAATCTTACTCATCCCTAAAACAGTAGAGTAATTAATACGAACGGGTAGTAGAAAGTGTTGATAAATAAATTTAAATAAATCAGTTCTGCTTATCACTATACAAAGTTACCATGGCGGCAGACCACTACTGGTCAAGGAAACCCTAACTTCACAATTACCATTCCTTTGGCAAGGTCTCCAAGGGGAAATAACAAGCTGGTTCTGTCCTGCCTATCCTGACATTTAGGATTCGTTTTAATATTGGATACCCTGATTCCATTCTATGCGTCCACATGGTTTATTTGTAAATACGGTCGACTCTGATTAAATAAAGTGTTGTTATTAAAGTGAATTAGGCCAGGGGGTTTGCAGTTTTTACAGCAAAACATTTTGTTGGGCCAAAAAACAAACAAATATTGCTCCGCTAGAAACAGAGGGTTTAATTTTCTTAACATGATGATCCCAACAGTTGTTGAATATCTATTATGAGCAATAGACAAGAAACTTTTAAATGAAGATAAGAAGTTGTCATTAAATTTCAGGACACCCTTCACAGATATTCAAGAAATTTTGATATCACCTTGTGAATAAAATTAAAATATATTTCTATTAGAGCAATATTTAATTATGTTTTTCACAAAAAGAAACACTTTTTTATCAAAACTGCAAGAATTCATCTTAGTTTCCCTAAAATATTTTTGGTCGTTGATATTATCAGGTGACGTGAAATTTCTTCTATCACAATCAGTGGCGCACTACCAGCAATCTAAGAAGAAAATGAATGATTTTTATAAGATGTTGACTATCGGGCGTGGTGGGTGTATCCTATTTCAAGTAAAAGAAATCAAATAATGGATCCTTTTGGAGACAATTTCAGTTGTGCCATGGCCATGGTTGTAGGCAGTACAGTATTTTTTCCGACTGGGGAGGGCAACTTTATTATCAACTTGTAATACAGTACTTTTAAAAAAAAGCATTACGTTGAATTTATCCTTGCTTTCATTTCCAAAAATTTAGGGGGTGGGGGGGGGAGGGGGAAAGAACCCTACCCTATTCCATCCTGGCTAAACCTATGCAAGTTCTCAGAAAAATCTGTCAAAATCTTCAGTTATTTAAAAACTAGGAAGTTAAATAAAAATTAACATCAGCGGGTAATTTTCATGCGGTTAGCGATTATATTTTGCAAAATTACAAATAAAACACCTTTTTCATCTTTTATAAAGATAATCTAAACCAAAAGAAGTTTTCTTGAATGCAAAATTACAGAAAGAGCTAAACTAAGACTAGTTTTCTCGGATGAAAAACTACAACTAACATCTTATAAAAAAACTTGAAATAATACATTTTTCTTGGATTTGCTGAAAACCTTTTTAGCACTTCCTTCTCAAAGTCCTCCTTGTTTTATAATGCTGTTTTTTTATGCACACTGCACTTTTATGAGTTTTTTCACCTTCCATATGGTGTAACATTATCCAGCTTCGAATTTTAAGTCTTGTAACTTATAAAAACTCGATTACAGCTTGTTTTTCATCTTTAAGTCTTGAATGGTAATCTTCAAAATGACAAGGGAGTGCATAGCCTAAAGTCAAAAAGCAGGTGAATGTTCTTCTGATAAACGTTGATCCAACGAAGACACTAAAGAGTACAAATAAGGAATTACCAAGGAGCTCTTCCATTACATTAAAGAGCTGGACGTTGGAAGATTAAATTGATGTTGCTGCCTTCCAACAGATTTTGACACTGTCAATTCCATTCTAGCTTCCTCGGCAATCTTATAGTCATTCTCTACTAACATTGTAGCAACTTGCTCTGCATAATTGCGGTGAGTTGTGATCGCTCCAAGGATGCGTTTGATGTGAACATTGGAGCAGGTTCAGGATTTAAAACTGTAGAGCATTTACCACAGGTTCCAATAAGGCACCATTCTTGGCTAACAGATTGAAAACAACGATGAATTAAGCTCTGGTGGCAGATGGAATGCCTGTTTCCTCGTGTTGCCATTTCCTTTTAATGATAATATCTTCAACCCTTCATCGATGTTCACAAAATGCTCATTGAAATCTGCCATTCTTTTGTGCTTTTGGGATCATCGCATCTCACAGAGGAGTGGAATTTTTGGGGCGGATTTTCTTCTCAACACTGATTCTCTGAAGAACGTTATGATGTCCTTGATAAAGGTGATGTTACGTATTTCTGAAACACTGTTCAAGTCGTTCACCACAAGGTTCAATTGTGTGTGATGCACAATGGAAACACATGGCCTTCCCTTACTATTTTCTTTAATTTGTTTGCACGCCACCGTCCTTGTCAGTCATAAACGAACACCCATCATAACCCCGAATTATATATTTCTCCGGGTGAAGACCTCCTTCTTCCAGTAACTTGTCTATTGATATTGCATTCGTGGTGGCGTTGAAATCAGAGACACCACAAAACCCACCAGCTTCTTCCGAATTTCCATTTTCTTGTCTTCAAAGAAGCGCAGCCGATGAACAACTGCTAATTATATGCTATATCGGCTGTATCATTGACCAGTATGCTGAAGGGTTAGGCCTTTTTCACAACTTCTATTATGTCATCTTTGATAATGGCCCCACATAGATCAACAATTTTATTCCGGATTTTACGAGACATATGTGCATCAAGTAGAATAGGACAGATTAACCTTTGACCTTCTTTCGGGTCACAGTGATATTATTTTGGGATATAGCCGGTTTGGTGGCTCGACGTGTTAAGACAGGAATATACTACGGGTAATGTCGCAACCCTTGCGTAGACGTTATTTATATACTTCGATTTTTCTCTCCAATGACGTGTATTGAAATCTATGTTTGTAATAATTCCTGCCGACAGAGTGGCGGGTCATCTTGTCGACACAGGAATAGCCCAAGGGTAACGACTCGTACTTGGATACAGATTCATTAGTACAAAAATATACTTTTATTTTGTCTTCGGAGAAACCCACTGACGGCCTTTATGTTATTGACCCTATAGGTGAGCGTGCTCACACCCATATGTTAGTGATATTTTCACAATTTGATATGAATGAAACATATCAGGCCACGGCTTGGCGGGCCTACGAGTTGAAACAGGAATATGCCACAGGACGAACGGGTTTCCCGTAGACAAACACTATATGATATACATAAATGAACCGTTTAGTATATTTTTACAAGTATGACATATATATTCATTCATAAGTTTTTCTACAGTGTCTCTCCGATAGATAGTAATAATTTTGTTCACATTCCTAGATGTTGTAACAAAATGGCTCTTAAAACCCTTGACAATAATTCAATACTGGTCGTTTAGACAATATTTTATTATATCTTTTTAGCAGGTGATTTAGAATCGTAAGATAAATTCACGAAATTAGAAATTAGGGTGAAGCTATTAAGTTTACCTTGTTACGCACTCGTTCATAGAGACGTTCCTCAATCTCGGGACCTCCAGCTGTATATAAGATTAACCGGAGCAATTTAATGAAATTGGCTCCAACTGATAATGGTGAGTATTGTGAAATGGGTTAGTTTATCTTTTAATAACGTGGATGACATTGATATCATTGACTGTGATCTTACGAATAGAACTGAACACACTGAACATAAAATTAAGTACTCTCCTATTATAAAAATATTGATAATTTATTTTTAAGATCATTAATACAATAAAATATTGTATGAATTACCAATTTTCAAAATAATAATTATTATCAATAGAAATATTCAGCCTAATGAAATTAATGTATTGTTGAATTTTAGTATACGACGAGCCTGCTTGCTCCCATGAGCCCAATGGGAAGGATCAATGGGGGAGAAATTGGTCCATCTTTTCTGTGAGGAGTTTCAATGCTAAGACCCCCCCAAAATAAAATTCCCTTATTCGCCACTGATCAATGCACTTCTTATCAGTTAAAATGACACACAAGCTCAATTAGAAGGATAAATGTGGGAGAAAGTGGCCTAACTATCCAGTGAGGAGGGTCAAAGCTAAAACCCCCAAAATAATATTCCACGAACCACCCCTGATCAATGTTATTATTATAATAGACGTGACCCATCATCTCAATGGGAAAGATCAATGAGGGAGAAAGTGGTCCATCTTTGCAGTGAGGAAGATCAATGCTAAGACCCCCAAACTAATATTCCCCGATTCACCACTGTCCAATGCTATTCTTATAAGAAAAGTGACCTGCCTGCTCTATGAGAAGGATCAAAGTGGGTGAAACTGACTCAACTACATAGTGAGGAAGATCAATGCTAAAACCTCCAAAATAACATTCGCATATCCACCACTGACCAATGCTATTCTTATATGAAAAAGTGGCCCACCGGCTCTATGAGAAAGATCAAAGTGGTCCATCTTCGCAATGAGGTGACTCAATGCTAAGACCCCCCAAAATAATATTCCACGATCCGCCAATGTTCAATGCTATTCTTATGAGAGAAATTGCCCCACCAGCACACTTGGAAGGATCAAGGTGGGAGAAAGTGGCACAACTTAGCAGTGAAGAGAATCCACGCTAAAACCCCCAAATTAATATTCCCCGATCTACCACTGATCAATTCTATTCTTACATGAAAAAAAGACCCATCGGCTCTATGATATGGATTAATGTGGGAGAAAGTGGTACATCTTCACAATGAGGAGTATCAATGCTATTCTTATGGGAGAAAGTGTCCCAGAACTGTCATTTTAACCACTACTTACATAAGTTACTAAAGTTGTCAAAAACGTCTGCCGAAAGTGTCACTTCAGTAGATAGATATAGATTTGAGTCCCATGGAGTCTTACAATCAAACTTGGCCCTTATCTCACAGGCATAGTCCCATTCCTCCTGACTAATATGACTATCTGTGAGCGAATTATAAATATTTTCTCTCTAAGATAATTGTGTCTCGTCTAATCGAACAGAATGATTGATAGAATTATAAGGAAGACACCTTTACGCAAAACAAATTCCAAACGTCCATTGTTAGGATAATATTTATGAATGGTTTTAAGTTGTGCCTGCTCAAGATAGGAAAACATTTTTCTAGAGATTAAAAAATAAAATTGGAATCATCGACAATTTTTTATAGTTATGCCTCAGAAATAATTATGGTGAATGTATTTAATGATTATTTTAAAGTGGTCCATGCTTTTTTTTATACTCCAGTAACCTTATCAGTATTGATGATAATGTCTTCCTCCGTGAACAGATTGTTTTCATGACGTTCAACCATAAAGGAGATAGGATACGAATGGTCATATTACTTACTGTTATGAAAGAAGACAGTTAAGTGGTTGGTGTTCTTGTAATTAGGGTTACAGTTTTCATGACTGCTTCCCCTGTAAAACCCAGCTGTAGAGAGTGATCCCTTACACGTACCTTGCATTCTTCCTCACATGTATGATAACGGGTAACCTGTTCAGGATTCAACCGTTTCATGGGAACAAGATAACTATATATACCTTATACCTTTTTTTAAGTAGCCATAAGAGTTTCAACGAATTGATCAACACAATCCTTTCCTATGAAATGTTTATACTCGGAAAGACTGTTCTCAAGCACACACTTCATGCACATCCCTACCTATTAAGCAATATGACGCTGAACGGTCTCAGTGAATGAACGAACAGACCTCGGACAACACACATCAAACAGTTGATGGAGCGATTCTATACTCCTATGTACCACGAAACCAGTTTCCTATTACTGTCTGAACAGTTTAAATTTAAGAAGCCTATCTTTCCACTCATGGAATGTTGACCTGACCTCACCAAATCTGTCGCGGGTGTCTTAATGTTTCGCTAGCTTATCTTCGGCGAAGAAAATGTCAAATAAAGGTCACAGAAAAACCTACGGTGTTCATAAAATATAGTGAGTTGAGAATTTATTAAAGAGGTTATTTATAGATTTAAAACGATAATCATTTGTATCGTACACACTAAACATAAATAAATTGACGTGGCGTGCGTATTTTTTTCTTCGCGTCAACGCTATCTTTAAATATATACGTATTACAAACATCGTATTTGGCACAATATGACTCTAAGGTACGTCATTATGTTGTTGGAAATTGATGCATGTGTTGCATCTGCAGAGGTAATGGTATTCCCTCATCAAAGTTAAGTACATATTTGTGATTCGGATAAGAAAATAGCCGAGACACATTTCTGTTAGGTTTAAGGAAACGGGCTAGACATGTTTTGGGAAAACACTCTCCTACTCCAGCCCACACATTGATAAGAACCCCTCAATTGGCTATAATGCCGGAGATTCAAACTCTTGCCCCGATTGAGAAAACTGAATGTTCGGATACATTTGTCCTCATTTAGATCGTCTAGGTATATGACTAAACCCCTATCCAAGCTAGTAAAATTTTCTATCCTCATCAAAACATAATAAATAGCTCCGTTTTCGTAACAGTCGTCTAGGTCCGTATTATTGTACATTTCCTTAACGGTCATACAAAAGAATGCTTTTCCTAACCTACCCTCATTTGGATGTATAAATTTAGAGTTTAGTCCACAATTTACTTTTAGCAATTATTCTTCCGTGACTCATTAACTGACTTCTTATAAATAATTCTACAGGTAATAAGAAAATGTACTGGAACTTTAAAGAGAAGATCATTAGCAATTTCAATCGTTCTGTTCTTTTTACTATAGGCATGCTCTATTAGACCAACACTTAAGTCCTGCGAGCTCTAAGTAAATTCTGTAATGAGTGAATCGACCACCCAGTTGACTCACTCGATGTCCGTAAAAAACCTGAAACATGATATATGTAAGCAATAAAAATCCCACCATCTTGACGGGATGTTTTATGTTTAGTGTATCTGTGTAGTAAAGGTACATTGGACGTTAATTTGTCTAAAGTAAAAACTCGGTCAGCGTTTGTTTGATCTGTTACTGTTAAAGGAGGATCGGGGCTAGTCGAAACAGTTTAACTTTAGGTTGAAACATGTTGCGCTATACTACCAGGTAATTTAATATTTGTTAGGGCTATTCGCGTTATAAAACTAAAAGGTTAAGACGGAGAAGTTTAAATTTATAGTAAATATACTTGAATTTGTATGGAGAAGAGAGAAAAATTGCTTAAGAAGAGCCAATTTATTGTACCAGAGTTCCGGAATCAACCTCCCTCTCAACAACAAATAGAAAGAGACTGACGTTTTGTTCTGTGGACCCGCCATTACCATCAACGCACGGATGTTCAACATAGGCCTATATTGGGGGAGAGGGACTGCCAACTTACCGGGACCTATACATCCGGTAATTTGTGTGTGTGTGTGAATACACTAATACAATCATGAATATCTATGTTTTAAAAATACTATTTCTATTCAGGATAGTATTTGAACTAACCTGAGGGATAGAAGCCGGAGGTTGTACTAACGGTGAACATTGTGTTAATCTCAGGACTCGACGCTGCCTGTTGAAGCTTTCTCTCCTTGAGTAAGTCGGGCATGATCCTACAAGCATATTATTACCAACTGTAAGATTCACCGCATGTGTAGGCCTACTCTTATTATTTATATCATTGATGATGTGACGCCCACAGGTAACCAGGAAGCGTGGTAAAAAACAACCAAGGAGTCACAAGAGAAAAGAGATAGTTTTATTTTAATCTACTCATGTATAAAGGTAATGAAGATACATAATATATTACCAAAATGGCATTAGAGAATCAATTTGTAGTCTTGCAATGAACATCAATTCAAGACGATTTAAACTTAGTCTTCATAAATATACACCAGATATAAAGCCCCCAAAGGGAACATAGTTAAGGTAAAAACTCTAGATTCTAAATCCAATACAAGTCTCCTAAATATTTGGCAGAAGACCATGATACAAATGGTTGTTAGTTTACTCTCATCAAGAAAGTGGATGACCTTGGGCCAAAGGTGAATAACCAAATCTCCAGTCATTTAAAGGGAAATTACAATAGCCTTTTTTGTAAACATGAATAGAATAACTCCGTATTCCCAAGGTCGAAAGTGTTAACCCAAAACCACCGATATAATACTTCAAACTGACCGCTAAAAAAGCGTATGCAAATCAAAAAAGCAAGAAGGCTTAATTTTAATAAAATATACATAATATAGCAATTATCGTCGAAATATATACGAAATTGTGAATCCATAAAATTTACTTTAAATAAATAAATATATATATATATATAATAAATAATGCATTCTGTCAAAGCAGACACAAAGATAATAAGATAAAGTGATTTAATCTAAAAATAATAAATCTTAACAATTGCCGTTGAAGTGTATATCTAAATAACAATGTATAATTTAAAAATATAATTTAAAGTGAAGTATATAAATATATTTCATAAACCACTGTTAGAATCTATATAAACTAACATGATAACCTAATTTGATTTAAATATATATACAATAATTCACGCAATTAAAGCGTGCATACATTAGCATAATAACGTCCCAGAAACTTGTAAAAATACCAATGTAATCGGTTAACTGAACTAAGTGAAGATGAGAGCGCGCCACAAGTACACAAAGAGTACTAAGGCAAATCATGATTTCCCCTTATAAACAAATATTATTGACTTGCGGTTCATCCGCGTTAAACCCCACCAGAAAACCCATCTAAAAAACAGGATTATGATAAAGTAAGCCCAAACAACAATTTTGAAAAGAATCCCTCCCCATTATTTATATCAGAACAGAATTTTGAATAAAGTTTCCTAGCCCTAGTTTATATCGGCGCCCTCACCTTTGTGCAAGCCAGTGGTACAATGAGTACCGAGGTAAACTATACCATATGTTCTCAGAGGAGGGGGAAAGTATGGCGGAAACAAAGAACAAAAAAAGGGAGATGACTAGCGCTCTCGAAGCTTAGCGGTCAGTCCAGTAACCACTCGAAGTTTACAGAACATCCCAGATGGCGGAACCGGAAACGTTCTTGATCAAGTTAAGTCCTTGTTTGTTGTGGGTGGGGCTTCGATGATGAGCGAGGCCCTGACCAGAGTCTCGTTTCAGTCGATGTTGTTTAATCCAAGGGAGAGGATGTCATAGGGTGTTTGTGCTCCATCAGATGGTGCGAAGTATTTTGGCCTAAATGTGTTTTGGTTCAAAGTCATTTAACCCAAAACATTTGGCCTAAGGTCGTTTGGCCCCGAAGTCAGTTGGCCTAAATTCGTTTGATCTAAATCATTTATCTTAAATTATAAAGACACAGCTCTAGGGTATCTTTGGAAAATACATATTGCTAGCATTTCATCTGAATATAAATAACAAAATTTATGAGATAAGGTGTTAAAAATATTTATAAAAACATTGACATTAATTCTTTTTAATCATTAAAATTAAACTGTAGGATGATTATCATCCTTTCGTAAAATACCCCCCAGAAGCAAAAAAAAAAAAAGTTGGTTAAAAGCTTGAAAGTTGGGAATTTTGTGAGATTTGAGATCTGGAGTTGGGAAGTTCTAGGCTTATTCTGTATCTCATTATTTTCTATTATGAAACTCCTTAACCATAGACTTGTACAATATAAAACTTAAGGTAAAATTACAAATTAGGGGGCTGTGCTACTATAAAAAGCACTTCCGAGAGCTTCTAGAAATGTTTATCAATTAGAATTATTTCTAGCTTCGGGTAGTTGGGTGATGTGCCCCCTCCCCCCCCCCCTAATATTATTGGCTAGCTACAGCCTTGCAAATACATAAATTTAAAAATACAGTTGCCTAAAATCTTGGTTCAAGGCTTTGTACTCTCCTTTGCTACTTGGGAATTGTTCTAATTTCAAATGCTTGGAGTTGGGAAAATAGGCCTAAAGGTCTTAATTATTCTAATGGGTTAAGGATGAGGTAGGTTGTTACTAGAGGAAGTGTATATTAACTTCTTTAAATTAAGTAGTACATTTTTTCATTAGATTTGTAACAAAAATTGACATTTTCTTAGCCGTTTCATTTCTGAAAATTAAGGTGTGTATTGTAGAATAGGCTGGACCTCCGATAACGGGGAGATAGAGGTTCGAATATCTGTACGGTCTAATGAGGGAGATTTTTCCGTAATGGTTTTCCAACTTCATCCAAAAATCAACCCCACTCATCCCTAACCCATTAGAGTAATTAGTATACATGCATACTGCCCAAACAGTTATTAAGACGCAATCCACGATTAAATAAAAGACTTACCTTTATTGAAAGAAATTTATAGACAAAATTCGATTGCTTCAAATATAATTTCTAGCTAAGAATATTCCAGATCTGACATTTTTCCATATGAGTATATTAATATATTTATGTATACACATATGTATTTAAATGTATATATGTAAATATGTATTATTTGAATATTTAATACACATATGCTAGTATATGTACACAAATGTATTCAGACATAAAATAATTATGTATATATATATTTATATTAGGGTGGCCTACAGAACTCAAGATGGCAATTTTTACCTCCCCCCCTCCGCCCCCCTCATAAATCTAATTCACATGCAACATTTGAATGAGCCATCTTAATGTTAAGAGGTTGTACACTCCGTCGAGATTGAAAGGTAGCAACTTATTCAGTCAGCCCGCGAGGTATGTTATACCTCCACACATGAATGCATAATAGTTTGCCTAGCTGCGCCCAAGGCCTATGTTAGAGAAGGCCTTAAGTCGTTAAATTATTTCTTGACTGTTGGGAAGGAGTGATGGGGGAGGGGTTATGTCTTTTAGCGATGACCTAATGGTTTGATTTACTAAATTAATTTTACTTTATTGTTCTGATAATGATAAAATCAATAATTGATATTTACATACTAAGTTAATTAATTATGTTTGCTCTCATTAACATACGGGCTGGTATTTTTATTTAGCTATTAAAAGTTTAGCCACGTCAAACGTTATTTTGGCACTGTTACCCACATTGATTGGTTTTACATGGTAACATAAAGCAAGTCACCCCTTTTCCAGAATCTTCATTACTGTTTATAGCCAATTATAAATTTATTAATGATTAATTATTATATTCCACACATGTAACGTAAATAGCAGATTAACCCTAAAAGGTTTTTACTTTATTTGTAAGAAGCTGAGTTTAAAACAAAAACTTCTGTAATTTAAGGGTCCCAATCCTAATTTAAAATATTTTATATTATTTCCGGGTGGACAAAAAATAAATATTGATAAAATCTCATCCATTGGGCATATCTTAGTTGTAAAATTGAATTTATTTGTTTCTTCAAAGTTATTATGACTGTGTATAACTTTGTGGGAGCATAGTTTGATTCCATACTTTATTTAATGTTACCATAGCGGCTATAATATAACTATTAGTAAAACGCTTTAATAATTAATACTTTGATTAAGAAAAAGGTGTGTTTTATTAAGATTTACGTTGATTATTATCATTTTATAATACATTTAATGTATAATTTTAACTGTGATTATTTTTATCAAATCTGTTTTTTACTAAGTGAATTCTGGAAATCCAACCAATAAAACTGGCCATGTCGTAGGCAAGTAATAATACAATATCAGAATGAGGAGGTTTAAATGATAATTGAAAAACAAGGATAAATATTGTTTTGTTTACGAGCTTAAAACCACTTTACATAATATCTCTGCTTTTTTAAGGTTTGGAATATAAATATATTCAAGTAAAAATATATTGTAGTTCTGTACTATATTTAAGAATATCTGTCTATAGTCAAGGATACCTGTAATTTCACAACTTATTGCGGTACATTTATTTCTATTCATCAGGATGTCTCCTAAGAGAGGATTTCGCATACATACATTCAGGGTTTGATTTTTTGAAAGATACGGCCGGATTTATTTATCTCTGGAACCATTTAACCAATTAAACTGTGGTATTTACTTTTGTACTGGATCAATATCCAGGCAGGTTTGAGCATTATTTGTGTATAATCAGGTGTTTCGGTGTGAGTCCCGGTGAAGGTTCAACCGAATGTTAGTATACATTTATGGAACAACACAATTACTATGGGGTAGTTTTTATTATTCTTTAGTGTATTTATCCAGGCATTTTTTAATATAGTAGTTATAATTGGGTGTATTGGCGTAAGTCCGGTGAAGTGCCAGCCAGATATTTGTATATATCTATGGAACCACTTAACTGATTTAAATGTAGTTGTTTTTTTGTAGAATATTTTACTGCACTTTGAGATAAAAAGATTCAATGCGTGGTTCTTACACCCACAAAGACATTTATGTATTGCCTCTTCCTGTATCACTGACACTGCACCTCTCGTGTCAGATATGTTTAGACTAGAACTGTAACACCGCCCTTAGTCTTCCCAAAGAATATAATATATGTATAAATATATAATATGAATCTTACAACAAAAACTATAGTTGCGGGCACCGCCAGTAACCCTAAAATTGGTTAACATTCAATGTGAAGGAATATTATAAACGATTACTCCCAACAAGTAGTAAAGGCTATAATCAAAATCAGTATGTTACTCATATTTCCTCCATGACAATATAACACTTTCACGCCAGATAGACTATAAGTTACTACTATTTCTCTATTGTGATAATACAAGAGTTTCCTGCCACGCAGGCTATAGCTTACTGACATTTCCTTCACAACAATGCAACACCTATACTTTACTAATATTCCTTTGACAACAATGTAAACTTTCATACCAGATTGGCAACAAGTTACTAAAATTTATTGGACAACAATGTACAACTTTCATGCCAGGTAGGCAACAAGTTACTAATATTTCTTTGACAACAATGTAAACTTTCATACCAGATTGGCAACAAGTTACTAAAATTTATTGGACAACAATGATAAACTGTCATTCCAGGTAGGCGACAAGTAACTAATGTTTCTTTGACAACAATGAAAAACTGTCATTCCAGGTAGGCGACAAGTAATTAATGTTTCTTTGACAACAATGAAAAACTTTCATGCCAGGTAGGCAACAAGTAACTAATATTTCTTTGACAACAAAATTTTCCTGCCGCGCAGGCTATAGGTTACTGATATTTCCTTCACAACAATGCAAAACCTATACGTTACTACTATTCCTTTGACAACAATGTAAACTTTCATACCAGATTGGCAACAAGTTACTAATATTTCTTTGACAGCTATAAAAAACTGTCATGCAAGGTAGGCAACAAGTAACTAATGTTTCTTTGACAACAATGATTTTCCCTCCGCGCAGGCCATAGATAACTAACATTTGTCTCACAACAAGGTAGACTTCTCATGCCGTATGGGCTATAAGTTTCTTATCTTTAAAAACAGTGACTTGTAAATAGACAATTGTTACATTACGCAAACCCTGATGGGGCTTCATGTCGAAGACGACTAAACAGAAGATAAACATTATTTACCACGATGTATCCTAAAGAATAAAGTATTCCTACATAAATATTTTCAAGTTGTTAAATTTTATGAAATTTAAATATTAATTCGCTAAACAGAATTTCTATATACATTAGCCTAAAAGGAATTTTGTAACTTCTAAAACCATCCTGGACACCTACGTGCGTCCTAGGACAAGATCCTGACAAGAGTGCCCGTCCATATAGGACTACACCATTATATACACTTATTCTAGCTCTGAAAGGGGGAAGAGGGGTAAACAGAACAACGGTAAACACAAAACAAATGAAGAGAGGGAGGGGATAACTAGACGACAGTGGAACATCGGAGGAGCTAATAGAATATTCTAGACTAGACTTTTAACACAACATTATATTCTTGCGCCTGCGCGCCACATTCTTCCCAACACGCCTCGTGATAATGCACTGTTCAGTCTTGCACGATATTTACTCGTTTAGTTGGTCGGTAGAATTCATAGTGGCATGTTGTGGTTTTTTGTGTGGGGAGAACATTAGTGAGTTGAAGCAGCTGAATGGGGCCGAGGTGAGTTTACTTGCTTTACTTCTAATAGTGTCCAGTGTTGCTTTTTTATTCGTGCACTTTCGTAGCTTATTTCCAATAATCGCTACAGAACCGACACGTCCACTGCTAACACAGTTTTCCACGTTCATTCCCAGATCCCATATACATTTCAAAACAGGCCCAAAGTTTCTCCCGTTTCCATGTTAGAGTAATTAGCTTTGTAAAGATAGACAAAGTTTCATCAAATATTACGCCGTAATACTTTATTGCAGCTACTCTTTGTTTTATTACTTCTAAGATTTCTTCACCGCAGCAATGAATTAACTCATTAACTGTGGTTTTACTTATGTAACATTAACTTTAGTGGATTTTAAGTTTTTCTTCTGGCTGGATATCACCACTGTCAATCGAAAATTTGGAAGCGCAGTAACGATCTAAAGTTTCCATCATTTTGTACTGGGTCTTCACTCATTTCAAATAGGCTGCCATCATCTCTGTGGCCCCTCATGGGGATATTTATAACGTCCTGTTGAGGATTTTAAAAGTTAGAAATAAATGACCTTCCGTCTATTTTGGCTTTTTTTATGGTAGCTAATCGAAGCATGCTTCTCCAAACGTCCGTCCATGTCAGAAAGCTTTGTGTATTTTTGTAGAGGCTCAGTTATCAAAATATTTAAAGGTACTGTTTGTTCCTCACCAGCTTATGTCTGATAGCAAAGAAAAAGTCATTTTTTATCCTCTGAAGACACAATCCAGGAATAATTTTCAAAGTGACTAATGTTCACCCGCCTCTTTTTTTCGCGTCCACGTTTAAGATGGGTGGATGTAGGAAAGCTATATCCTTTCGCAGGAGTTTAATGGATTTGTTAAAAGTTGATATTTGGTGTGATCATTCATATTTAGCAATCCTATATTCTCAATGTAGGCGCCAATATCACAAGAGTGAGGAAGACAGGCAGTATAGGGGGAGTCAACGCTCAGGTGCGTGGTCACGTGTTTATCTGCTTCATCAACAGGACGCGGGACTGCCAGCTCTTCATCACGCAATGTTATTTCACTGTCTATTCTCCTCTTCTTTACAACAAAACGATCCATCTTACTCCTACACAGAACACTATATAATGATTAATATACAATTGCATAGTAAAACCATCACGGCGAACCAGTAAATAAAAACGTGCGCCCACCAGCAAACAACATTAGCAGCATAATACCCGCATTTGGTGACAGACTGGTGCCAACTGAATGGGGTTTTACCCCGTTGGATGGCGTTAGGGGGAGGTAGGAACTCAAAGGCGTGCAACTTACATTTGGGTGATTTCATTAATGCCTATTTTCACCGTTTTAATACTCAATGCGCTTTTTATCTTAAGTATATTAGTTATTTAATAATATTATAAATACAAATTTAAATAATGAAATCTTGTAAGATAGTGAGATAGTATTACGTGACAATAAAACTAGTAGTGACTTTAACATTGATTTAATTTGTTTGAGTTGAGGGTGGGGGGGTGCACCTGTCACTTTCTGGGCCTGAAGATAGAACAACGTTCAGAAAGGATCTTCGTGTGCCAGTGTCCCTATAAAAAATAATCCTAGATCGCTTCAACATTCATGAAGCAAATAAGTGGCAATGCTTTGTGACCAAAGTAATGGTAGAAATGAGAAATTAGTTGGAGATTATTTGTCATATTGTGAGGCGATAGGATTCCTCATGTACCTGATGATGGCAATACGATCAGACATAGCTTTTGCTGTGTCTCTGGCTGCCCGAGCATTAGAACAACCACCACAAGCAGACTAAATGGACGTCAAACGCATCTCCAAGTATCTGCGAGGAACGAGCAACTATGGGTTGCTCTGTCGAACAAGCAACAGCTAAAGAACGCTTATAGCATTCAGTAATGCTGACTTTGCTGGTGACATCAGGTCACGACGATCAGTGAGCGGCACCCTGGTGATCTATGCAGGTGGTGCAGTAGCGTTGTCAACAAATTGCAGCGGTTGGTAGTAGTGTCGACAATGGAAGTGGAGTTTGTCACTGCCAGTGAGGGCGCTAAAGAGTTACTGTGGCTAGACCATCTACTTGGTGAACTCGGTAGTAAAGGTGATTAAATTCTACCGCTGCAAGTGGACAATACAAGTGTAGTGTAACTTACAAAATGTTCCGAGCTCCACAAGAGATCGAATCACATTGAAGTGTGCCACTACTTTGTACGTGAGTGCTACTTTGACGGTCAGATTGCTGTGGAGCACATCGATGGACAAAAGTAGCTGGCGGATGTATTGACAAAGCCATTGGGAGGAGAGAGATACAAGATATTACGTGGTGGCCTGGGTGTCTGCACGTAGACACCTATCAACAAAGTGTGACCTTTAACAGCTGTGTTGAAGATATAAGCATACTGCATGCATGATGTTGCCAGCTAATGCTAGCATATGTTCACTAATTTTTTTTTGCTTTCTCTCTTTATCTGTGAGACAAGTTAACGGTGTTGTTCTTTTGTACGTTGCACAATTAATAAGCTTTCACTTTTTAGTCAATTGCGATGTATGTATTAAATATATATCAAAGCAACAGTTCTAATGAATCTGTGTCATTGTTGTCCAACGTTTTCTTTATCCCAAGGGCCAAATCAGATTATCAATTTGCACCGTGAGCCGAAGATATATTTAGTATTCTCATCAATTATTTAAAGATCTAAAATCAACCCTTAATATATTTATTTTAGGTATTTAACACATACTTTCCGAACTGATTGACTATATCATCACACGGGAATTTTCTGTGAGTGAGAAAAATAGGGCCTACCAATTTTTCTGGTTAAGGTATTTTCACACACCTTCCGGCGTTCTTTTACATGCCCCAATTGACAGGGGACCGACGGCTTTACTGGCCCTCCGAAAGATGTTGTGCTACGGTTTTTAGCACTTAATAAAAATCCCTCAACCTCAGCTGGATTCGAGAACATGGACATCGGTTCCTGCAGTGAGCACCTAACCCTAAGACCACCGAGGTCAACAACTCAATAACAATTACATTCAATACTTTTATATAAATTGTATATTTTGTTGGTAAAATCTTTCAAATTTTACTAAAAAAACTTTAGGACTGACCCCCGAAAAATGTATTATGAAATATGCATGCACTCACACACTTTCACAAAACAGCTTAGCATTATAGATATATATTATGAATATTTTTATTAATCAAATACATGCATGATAAGAGGTATCATGACCCATTAAAATACATATTTATATTTGAATTATTTTCACATCTTGACAAAGGGATTTCTTTTAATTTTCCTTCATGATACTGTGAGGGACACATTTTCCGTGAGCACGGGCCATATTTGGGCCGTGGGCTGCCAGTTGAACCACACTGGTCTATGCGATTGAAACATTCACACTTTACCCTCGAAAACATATATTGGCCAATTAACTAGAGTTTTTACAAACCAGGGCCCGATGTTTACATATAGAAAGATAAGCCAGTGTCCAAACTATTTTAAAAAATATTCAATTTCACAATAATTAAAAAATATATTTTTTTGTGTGCCAAGAACGGAAATAAGTGAATACAAGAGTATTTTTTTGGTGCTGAATTCAAATATCTTTTTAGAATTTCTCTATCACGTCAGGATCTTGAGCGACACCCCCTTAAAATTTACAATATTATGTTATTTAGATGACATAAATATGAAATAAAGCAACGCTATATTATTGAGTATTTATGAAAGGTGAAGATTGTATTATACATATTTGTTACGGAGACCAGTGGAAGAGCATTAGTATGCTGAAACAAAGGTTCCAAGTTTGATTCTGGTGTCTAGGTCTCAATTTTCAATGTATTTGAATAAATACATTGCAAAGAATATCTTACCTAAAAGGCAGAAGCATAGGATTGTCTCCTGTATTTCGCCTCACGGACATCCTTGTTAAGGTTCCAACAATAGTAAGCAAGAATATTTGGGTACCACTGGCCCTGGTACTGATTTCCCATGCCATAAATACCTTGGTGGAATCGTTCACCATGTTAGTTGCTGACTGCTCCAAGATTTGATGGGAAGAAATCCGGGTGTGAATCAAAGAAATTTATTTTCAAAGACATGTTACATCCCAAGGCCTTGAAAGATTTTAAGAGATCATCCACTATTTGTTTTTAGTTGTCTTCCTTATGTTTTCCTAACAAGTTCAGGCAAACACCCTTGGTATATTTCCAAGCAACTTTATCAGCTTCATTCAACTGACCATTGAAGTTCTCATCTTGAAATAGCTATCTTATTTGAGGTCCTAAAAAGATTTCCTCTTTGTACTTTGCATCACTGATCCTTAGGATTTTTTTTCTTAACTATGCAAATCCAGATTCACTTATATCCATTGCTTTAAGAAACCAAAACCAAGCTTTATACGTACTAATGGAAGTAGATACACTTTTTTCTGGATCAACAAGTGGTGGATTTACAAAATTCCTATTTCCTGGGGCTAGTAACGTTCACTTTGGACATTGTTTCTGGGTGTAATGGTTTCTCCGGTCTCTGCTATTCCACTCACAAAGAAAATTATAGTACTTCGTGAAACCAAGTTGAAGTCCAAGCAAAAGAGTAATGACTATTAATTCACCATATACATTCCATTTTGTATTCTTTATACTTGATTTCTTTCAGTAAGAGTTTCATGCTCGTATATATTTATTTCGTACTGGCAGTACAATCTAGGGGCAGTGATGGAAACGTTTGCAATTTTAAATGCTACCTCGACACATATGTAGCAAAAAAGTCCGGATGACTGACACAATTTCGGAGTTGTCTGTCTTAGTATCTTAAACACTATGAAATGTACAATTAACTACATAAACACTATAAAGCGCACAGTAAACTACATAAATAATAGTTTATGATAAATAAACACACAACATTAGACGTTTACAGAACGAACTCTGACCACCAACTGCCTGGCCAGACATGCTGACTTATATAGGATATTGAAAATGATAGATGGACCGTACACATATACACATAATATATATAAACTGTATAATTAAACATGAACATTAAACATAGGCCTAAGTTTATTTTCTCAACGGAATAGGGGAGAGCAAATAAGCTGGGGCTGTATACAGACAAATTAAATTATATATTTATGAGATATTTCATTAATAAACAATGGAACACATCACGTTGTACGTATGCAGGTAGGTATTTTATGTATTAAGTATAGGAGCACTATTATTCCCGTATTTATAATTAAAATTGTTATTACCTTCTTTTTTTGTCACAACATTCACGATCCGGATCCAGTTCTTGGACCCTAGTTTGGCTCCATACAATCAATATATTATAAAGGTAATATCGGATAAAATAACTCGATTCCAACCTAAATGCGAATATGTTTCGCAACTACTCACTTGAATACGGATCCAATGAGAGAGCCGTCCTGCCCTAAGGTGATAACACAGTAGTTAAGTGCGTCCGCCACAGCAAACCGAACACCACCCGTGGTGCGGTGGTGAGGCATAATGGTACCGATACATTTCTCCGAGTCAGGTGAGTGGAGTATAACCAAACCATCCGCCCCATACGACAGAATATGGTGCTCGTTGGACGTCAGTGTGAACTTGCGAAGCTTGTGGCCGCTCATCGCCACATTCACTATCCTACACTCAAGCGTCTAGGGAGGCACAACATAAATACAGGAGGAAATGTACAACTAAGCTACATAGCTTAATATTCCTCACCCACAATCACATATAATTATTATTTTCAATTTGTTTTATAGATATATATTCTAAAATTATATATTTACATTTTACGGATAGTGCCAGTAGCTGGGGTAATAATCCAGCAAAACTTTCATATTGGCTTAAAACTGGTCACGTGACCATGGCTCCTGGCTGTCTGATTGGCTGTTGGTTTCCCCCTACCCTCCTTCTGACACCCTCCCTAACCCCTGACCCCATTTCCAGACATGTTGGTTCTTTTTCCAAACATGTTAGTACTTGTATTTTCTTGTTTTATTTGTTTTTATGTGTGCTCATTGCTTTTTATTTGTTTTTTATGTATGCTCATTGCTTTTTTATTAGTACTCATTAGTTATTTATGTCTGAGTAGGATTTGGATGGGACGTTGGAGTTTTTTTATTTATTTATTGGTGTGCAGTCCGCGGTGTCAGGTGCTCCTCATTTAGCATCGTTAGTGAACGTTAGGACCATCTTCTCTACTTGGCCATTTAACAAAGAGTGTGACCACCTAGCAGCTGACAGCGTATCACGGCCATAAAATCCCTTTCACTTTTCCTTCACTCTCCACCCTCCTATTCATCGCCACAGAACAGAACGAAATAAGTTACACTGACTGCTCCTTCGCTCTGTTGGAGGGCCTTTCACTCCCCGGAACAAACAGCATGAACCTTTCTTGTCAATGGTTAGGGGTAGAGTATTATAAATGGTTCCCCTGTCTCGAGACCCCTTTTACTTCCCCTCACTTCCTCCCCTTAGAGGTATATGTCGCAACCCCTTATGAGGTAATGGGTTTTCGCGGTGCCGTCATCGCAATTAGTCGCAACCCCTTGTAATGTATTGATTTGGATTAATCTAAATTATGTAAAAAGTCATGGATGAAGGTAATTTTTCTTTAAATTAATATAGGTAGAGTATCCTTTTAAGATTCATCCATGAAGAAACACGCGATTATCAGAAATTAAGTGAAAAGGACTTCACCCTAAAATATATTTTTTATAACATCTTTCTTGTTAAAATCTCTACTGCGTTGTTTCTTGTGAAAAGAAACAACTTCATAGTATTTGGCAGAAAACGCCATTTCTCTATACCAATAAGAAGCTAGCCTTCACAAAACCTGTCGCCAGGACTCTTTCTATTGGTTAGTTTTTACATTGTTGACCAGGGGAGAAAATGCAATGGTTATGTCATATATAAACTATTGTGCGTATGTTTAAGGCATTGTGTGTGTGTGTGTGTGTGTGTGTGTGTGTGTGAAAAAGTGTAAGTAAGGCAGTGAGGATGATCTTGCTCACAGTCCAACACATTATAACAAATAAATCACATCAGTATCACAAATATGCAGTAATATAAAATCTTTTAATTGAAATATGTACAAGCAATACAATTGACGCCCAAAAGTGAGGCGCGATAAACAGATATCACTACAATTGACGCCCAAAGCGCGGCGCTTTTATTCCATATAACTACACCCTTATGTGATAATGGGTTTTACCTGATGACAGGCGCAGTTTGACGGGTCGACAAGACAATAATAAATCGTGACCTTTAAACTGTGAGCTAGGTAATTGACTCTAGAAAGCCTCCCATCGGCAATGGTTTTTTTTACCGATGATGTTGTAAATAGTCATCGCAATGTCACAAACCCCCTATGTGGTAAAGGTTTTTTTCGCAACAAGAGAGCATTTACACAGCTCTAATTATTCACAATCAGGGGCCTTGGAATCCTTAGTTAGGGGCCGCTATCCCCCACCACAAAAGTCTACTAAAATTGGTTGTTTGGTATTGTCCGTCAACATGCGTGGGTGTAGGTATCCGTCATGGACCGGAGGACTAAGGTAGTAATGTTCCAGCGTTTACGCGGAGTGAAGGATAGTAGAAAACTACCCCAATTAACCCGAGCGAAATTCGAACCCACGACCTCCCCCTGTCATAACTATATGAGTGACACGTACCCTTTCTGGCAAAACGAGCGGTAGGGATGGTTAAGAAAATGTTCCAGAGAGAGAAATACCTACAGTGTACAGTGTTTGGATTCGATTCCCACCCCTGCCAGAATTAGATGAGCCTTACATTTAGACAGTGTGCACACCGGGATTCGAACCGAGATACCTTTAGAATAGCTGATGTCTGTTATAACGGTTGTACTTCCTGCACCCCCACCATTTTCAAAGGGGTTTTGCTGGTTGACCAGATTTTTCTAGACCAGGTAGAATGTGCACACGCATTTGATTGTAGTAATAAAATTAAATGTCGATCACTCTGTCATCCCCATGCTAGTGACGCCCTAGACCATGCGACCATAGATGCATGTATAAAATGCATTGTTACGGTAGACTCATACCCAAGGACCTAAGCTTTTTTTGTCAAGTAATGGGTTTCAAATATGGTCGGATGAATTGATGGTTTCATTATCTACCTTCACGCAAATAAGGGCACACTTACCTTTTAAATTATTCATAACTAGCAATCCCACACGGCGTTGCCTTGACCCACTGTGGTATTGTGTTAAGAAATAGCCTAATTTAAATTTAAAAATCCTGCTTCGAGGTGGATTCGGACCCCCTCCCGTACAACTATGCTAAAAATTTCAGATATCTGCGTGCCATAGATTTGGCTGATTATCACACACAGGCAAACACTTCCTTTTATTATTATAGATTCATGTTCCATTAATATAAATATGCGGATAGCCCAGACGGGCGGCCCGGCACACAAGACAGAAAACAAGATCGAAAATTTCTATATCTAGATTTATTCCCACTGCACCCCAACGAGATTCGAACCGAATCCTAGAGATAAACATGACAGCTGAGCACTGTCTCACCGAACTACAGTCCTATTTTCATTGTAACAACTAAAAATGCTACTAGATCTAATTTCATGAATTAATACGTCAAGATAAGTGATCTGCAGCAACCTATTTTGATATACAATTATAAAATATCATCGATACTGTAGTATTATTTTACAAATGTTGGCTGAGAAAGTTTTGTATTTTCTAAACGTCTCTTAGTATAAAAATTGGACTCTATATATAATCAGTTGTTTTTACACAGCATTTTTTTTTACTACCGGTTTTGGCTTTACTACACTTATTCCTCCGTCAATTTAACCTAATTCGAGCCTGACGACTTGTAGCTCTGCGACCACCGANGGATGAAATCATAAACAAAACCTTCCAAGTTCAGGTATGGGCTCAAATTACCTCCCTAAGTACACCCGACAGAGATTTGAACTTCAATCTCCCCGTCCTCAGCAGTCTATAGCCTAATGCGAGAGTAGAGTGTTAGACCATGCGACCACTGAACCAGTGATTACCACTTCCAACTCTGGAAAATTGAGATACGGTCCCTTAGTAAATCTAATTTATTCAGCCTTATTTTTTCTTGTGATAAATGTTAGACATGCAGAGCGATGGGAGGCTGTGTGTATGTGTAAACTGACAATATAAGTTTAATAAATATTCAGGGGTAAATTAAACAAATCCACGCCATAGTACTCTATATTATAGATTCCTTTATCATTGTCAAGCTTATCTAGGGAAGTATTTTTTCTAATAGACTTTAAATTCTCCCTCCATGAAAATGTGGGCACGCTTCCTTTAAATTCAAACTTACTAATTATTAATCCGTTTCCTTATTTAGTACTTAAGGAGTTCAAATCTCGGTCGAGTAAACGAGGGGTGTTTTTTCACTCTACGTCTATGCGAATACGGGCTCAAACCGCCAATTGTCAATCAGTTAGCGTAATTAGCACTTAAGCGTATAACCCAAACAAAGTAGTAAGACGTGGTACGTGGTAGACGTGGTGTCTAGTTCGCGCGTGTGTGGTTGTGGGACACCTTACTTTAAATCCTGCTTCTTCTTTCAATCTGTTGTAATATTTGGTTTGATTGAACTATACATAGAGAAGAGCCAGCATCGAAAAAATTGATAACTCTCTAAAAAGAGTGCAGAGTGATAGATACCCGCCTCGGTGACGTAGTTGGCTAACGCGTTAGATTCGTGTTGAACTAAACTACGGAGGACGGGGGGAGATCGTGGTTCAAATCTCGGTCGGGTGAACTTGGCTGATTTTTCCACTCGCGCTTCCCCCGCAAATTCGGGTACAACCTCCTTAATTCCTAGTCCATTAGCGTAAAGAGTCTTAAGCGTATTATAACCCAAACGGTTAGTATGACGCGGTGCTAAAAAGAGTAATAGATAGCAGACTGGCCTACACTAGAGGACAAAGTGGTAATCACTGCTTCAGTCGCCGCATGGTCTAAGACATCACTAGACGGGCGATGATCGACTTTTGAAGCAAATGCGGGTACATTTCTAGCAGGTCTAAGAAATCTGGTTCACCGGCAAACCCCCTTCAAAAATGGTGGGGGTGCAAGAAGTATGACCGTTCTAAAGATATTAGAAAATCGTGGGGGTGCAGGAAGTACGGCCGTTCTAACAGACACTAGCCGTGCTAAAGATATCTCGGTTCAAATCCCTGGGTGCACACTGTCTAAATGTCAGGCTCATCAAATTCTGGCGAGGGCAGGAATCGAATCCCCAGTGGTGTAAACTGTAGGTATTTTCCCTCCGGAACATTTTCTTAACCATCCCTACCACTCGTTTTGCCAGAAAGGGTACGTATCACTCATATAGTTATGGAAGGGGGAGGTCGTGGGTTCAAATTTCGCTCCTGAGGATTCCGAGGCCCCTGATTGTGAATAATTAGAGCTGTGTCAATGTTCTCTTGTTCTGAAAAAACCCTTTACCACATAGGGGGTTTGTGACATTGCGATGACATCACCGATAAAAAAACATTGCCGAGGGGAGGCTTTCTAGAGTCAATGATCTATCTCACAGTTTCAAGGTCATGATTTATTATTGTCTTGTCGACCCGTAAAACTGGCGCCTGTCATCAGGTAAAACCCATTATCACATAAGGGGTTGCGACATTGCGATAACGACACCGGGGAAACACATTACCATATAAGGGGTTGCGACACATACATCTAAGGAGGGGAAGTGAGGGGAAGCGAAAGGGTTCTCAAGAAGGCAGAGGAACCATTTATCACACTCTATCCCTAATGGTCGTCAGGAGAGGTTCGTGCTGTTTGTTCCGGGGAGTGAAAGGTGATCCAACAGAGCGAGGGAGCAGTCAATGTAACTTAGCTCGTTCTGTTCTGTGGCGATGTAAGGAGGGTGGAGAGTGAAGGAAAAGTGAAAGGGATTTTATGGCCGTGATACGCTGTCAGCTGCTAGGTGGTCACACTCTTTGTTAAGTGGCCGAGTAGAGAAGATGGTCCTAACGTTCACTAACGATGCTAAATGAGGAGCACCCGGCACCGTGGACTGCACACCAATAAATAAATTAAAAACTCCAACGTCCCATCCATATTCTATCCAGACATAAATAACCAATTAGTACAAATATAAAAGCAATGAGCATACATAAACAAACAAATAAAAAAGCAATTAGCATTCTTAAAAAACAAATAAAACAAGAAAATACAAGTACTAACATGTTTGTAACAAGAACCAACATGTCTGGAAAGAGGTTTAGGGGGAGGAGAATTGATCAGAAGGAGGGGAATGGGAAAACCAACTGCCAATCTGAGAGCGAGGAGGTGTGGTCACGTGAACAGTTCTAAGCCAATAGGAAAAGTGTGCTGGGTCATTTCCCCAGCTACTAGTGACGCAAGTGTTTTTATACTAACAGAAAAAGAGTTTTGTGATAAAATGTAATATATCAAAATTAAAACATTATGCTTTAACAAGAGCAAAATTGTCAAAAAATAAGTATTTTGGCTAAGAAATTAAGAAGTAAAATGAAATTCTGGCTCTTTTTCCCCCAAGATTGATCCTACACGTGGGGAGTTGATCCACTTTCTCCCAAGATTGATCCTCCACATGGGGAGTTGATCCACTTTCTCCCAAGATTGATCCTCCACTTGGGGAGTTGATCCACTTTCTCCCAAGATTGATCCTCCACTTGGG
>CABEEJ010003134.1:6307-24053 GCA_901482245.1 Timema douglasi
GGGGGGGGGCTGGGCTAGAGACGGGGTAGGTCGCTACCTGAAGCTTTCTCGCTGATAGCCGACTGGTTGACTGAAGAGCTTATATTTTGTATCTGCCCTCTAGTAAATTCGAGTTTAAAGTGAGTCGTTTAGAAAATGCTCACTTGATTGCACTGTAGTCACTGGGGACCTCACCTAGCGATCCCAACGTTGAAGCCTCGAAAAGGAGCGCAACACGTTTAAGTTAGCGACTGGGGATCTATTCTTTCCTTCTCTGTGCTCATGGTCAATTTCTAAAGATTATGCTATGCCTGTTCTATCATTACAGACCTTAAATGTTTGCAAAGCTTAGGGTGACTTTTCTCCACCCAGATATCTCACAAGAAATGCCTCAAATCTCTCTTTTTTTGAAGTTTTGTTTGTGTTAATCTCCCTCTTTCATTTAACAAGTTTTTCTATGTTGTTTTTGATTTGATTTTCGAAATAAGTAAATTGGAATAATTAGTTTGGGTCCCCACGAAGATAATAGATTTTGGGATGTTAAAATAAAAAAAAATCTCATTTGTTTGTGGTTATGGCAGATGTAGGGACATTGTGTACGATGAGGATCTACCAAGTGCCAGTGTAATAATTGTTATGCACAATGAGCCATGGAGCACCTTGTTACGGACTGTGCATAGCGTTCTTCGTCAATCGCCACCTCACTTTCTCCAAGAAGTGATCGTCGTTGATGATGCAAGTACCCGTGGTGAGTACAATATCCCTTCCTGATATTACGTTAAACATTAATATTCATAAAAGATGCACACGTTTTTATACTGTCTTGTGTGCTTACGTTAGTAAATGACAAACATAGCCCTCAGTTGTATGTCGTGTAATAGAGGAATCAGGACCCACACACATTTCTTACAAAAATTATTTAATTAAAAAATAAATTGAAACGATTTGATCCAACATATGTAACATAAAAAATGATATATTATAATGAATTTTAGAACTATTTACCTTGTTGCTTTACAATGTTTTGTGTCACATTAAGCAATCCTGTTTTTACCATTATTTAACGTATTTTCAACCATATACTGTGTAAAATACAATCGTTATAAAACATATTTATACAAGTTTGAATTTAATTTCTATCAAATAAAATTTAACATTTATAGTAGGATCTCGTCCTTTGTGTGTTATTTGTTATAATATGTCATATGGATTGGTAAGAGTGTAATTATCTCATTCTTCTCATTTAATTGAGAGATCTAACGTGCCCTTTCTGAACCTACTGAATATACCAGCACACGACTTAAAATCTTATTTAAATATAGAACGGAAACAATATCCATCCCCCGGGTGTTAATTCCTCACTGCTAAAGGGAAAACCCACATTAGACCAATGATATATTTTTCGGCCATGCCAGGAATCGAACCCGGTAGCTCAGTGTATATACACGCTAATGACTGAGCTAAAGTGTCGGAAAAAGGTGTAAATAATGACTTTTAGATGTTTAAAGTTAAATTGTAAATATATATTTTTTGTATAGGGAAAATTAAACCTCTAGAATATACATTCTCATTATTTATATGAATTTGGATACCTCTATACCTTGTGATGACAGTTGGCTTGTCTGCCAACTAATCTATCGACTAGATTCGGTGCATTTCACCATCATCAGGAACTTATTCGAAGGAAAACAAAGAAAGACAATTATACTAAACTAAAGAAGTAATATTAACACATTCAACAGGATTTGAAATATAATGAGTTATATATATATATATTAAACTAATTATATATATATAAAACTAATTATATATAATGAGTTTTTATATATATAAAATATATATTAATTAATTGTTATATATATATATATAAATAAAACAATCATATATACATTTAAGTTAATTTAATTGATTAAAATTTCTATACATTTTTAAAAATGTGTATGCATTAGATAGTTATAAATTTAATTCATTACCTCTAAAACCATCATACAAACATTTAGGTAAATGTAATTGATTAAAATTCTTATAAATTAATTTTAAATATTTTTAAATGTAAGTGGATATATATTTTTTGCGCCATGCCTTATTTCCAGTTTGGTTTATACGCCTATGCAATAATCAAGATAATGTGTTAGAAATTAGGACGGTTTTTATTGAGAGGAAATGCACCCTCATTTGCGTGGAGGGAAAGTAAAAAACCATTTAAGAAATCCAATCTCAGTGCACCCGACCGGGATTGAATCTCAATCTCCCCGCCTTTGAAAGTCTAGTATAACACGAGACTAGCGCGTTAGTCCACGTGACTACCGAAGCGGGTCTCTTAGTAAATTTAAAGTTATTTTGAAATTATTATAAGGGGTCATACTCCAAATAAAATTAAAACAATTTATGAACAAGGAAAATGATACAAATTACCTTTAGAGTGTGAATAGAAGATGTCCACCCTTACGTAATAGCAGAAAAGAGGTATGTCTTAGACATGTTAGGTGTTGTGAAGGGCCGGAGTGAGTGAGGTTATGTTGTAGAGATAAATATTATAATATTGGCAACTTTACTGCCTTTACAAGAGTTGGATAGTAGTTCTATGCATTTTTGGATAGGTGTGGATTGAAGTTTGGTAATTTTTTAGACCATAAGCGAAATTAAATGTAGTTCTATTAAATATATTTAAATGTAGGTCTATTAAATATAAAGACGTATGGGTGCTCTATTTACCGAATTGAAACGTTTATTTAGCTACTAAATTAAAGATTGCGATTTCGACCCCATACAAATCCTTCATCCTCCCTACGTGCCCATGAGTGTGACTGTGACTTATTCATGGAGCGAGACTGAAAACTGTGGCAGCACTAAATGGAATGGCGTTTCACTGCAATTTGACCTTTGATCCCGATCTGGAGAGATTGTGTATTGTGATGATTACGTAATATTGCAATGCTGTGACATCATCGTAGCGCTGATTGGTTTTGGTTTGGGTGACGTAATGGTCACTTTGATTTGTATGTGTGCCCATTAGATTTTTATGTGTGCCCATTGGTTTTTATGTGTGCATATTGTTTATTATGTGTGCCCACTGGTTTTTTATGTGTGCCATTGGATCGAATGTTTGGGTAGGATTGGGACTGACGTGGGAGTTTTTTATTTATTGGTGTGGGAATTTTTTACTTATTTATTGGTAGGGGGAACGTGCAGTCTATGGCGTCGGGCGATCCTCCCGTGGCGTCCCATAAAATTCTGGCATTGCTACTGAGGGCGTTAACGGGCAGGAGCCTCCTCTATCGATGGCTATTTAGCGTAAAGTGTGAACATTGGCTTCCTTTTGCAAGCCTCTGAATCTATTTTGGTGTCGCAACCCTCCCCCTACAACCTTCCTCTATCTATGTGGTAGTGGTTTCTCCCGGTGACGTCATCGCAACACTTGCGCCAGTTTGGTGGCTTGACAAGTCGAGAGAAGAATATATTATGACCTTGAATTATGTCACAACCCTCCTTCACCCCATTCCACCATCTATGTGGTAATGGGTTTTTATCCGGTTATGTCCCAACTAGAAATCTTTGACACAGTTCTGATTATGCACTATCAGGGACCTCGGAGGTCTTAGTTAGGGGCAGTTATCTCCCACAAAAGCCTACTAAAATTGGTTGTTTGGTATAGTCCGTTGACATGGGTGGATGTAGGTATCCGCCATACCAACATGGATCATTGTTGGCGGAGGAGTAAAGTAGAAATGTTCCAGCGTTTACGTGGAGTGAAGGAGAGTAGAAAACCACCCCAATTCACCCAAACGAGTTTCGAACCCTTGAACTCTCCATCATAACTAGATGAGCTACACGCACCCTTTCTGTCTAAGCGTCTATATATTAATCATGATAATGCGGTAGGGATGATTAAGAAAATGTTACAGCATTTTATACCTGGAGGGAGAATTGCCAACAGTTTAAGCCGCAGTTAATTGATTCCAACAACCCCCCCCCCCCATCAAAATTAGATGAGCTTGACATTTAGACGGCGTGCCCATTAGAATTCAAACCTCGATATCTTTCGCAAGACTGTTAAAACGGTCGTCCAACCGTTTGTGAGGGCGAAAAAGATAAGGCGAAATAAAAGATCAGTCAAAGCTGGTCAACCAGATATTCCGTTAGATATAATTAGACCAGATAAAATGTGTACAAGTATTTTGTTCAGGAAAACCTTACCCCTAACTGGCGGATTACCGAGAGTGTATCACCACTCGGTGGATGCGAGAGCACAATTGACGAGTAACGGTAAATATATACTGTTTTACACGAATCGACCACTCACCGTCGTCAAATTGGTGGTTCGACAAGTCAAGATAAGAATAATCACGGAAAACCCTGTGGAGCCAGTTTGCCGGCTCGACGTGTCGAGACAGAAATGGGTAATGTCGCAATCTTCCTCAGCAATGGATTTTCTCAGATGACTCATATCTGGCGCCATATTGGCGGCTCAACAAGACAAGTCAAAACAGGAATATATAACGTTATTGAAAACGTGAGGTCATTGACCCTGATAATCTCGTACCACCGCAAGACCACGTGACGTTGATCGAGGGAGGGGTGGATATATAGGGGGCTCGTTTGCTCGTCTATTTATTAGAATTTGTAGAGTGGATAAAGATGAGCAAGTTACAGCAGCTGGTAAATATAGTTGACGCTGAGCAGACCATAAAATTGTGTGATATAATCGTCGATAAAAAGTACTCGGTGGATTAAATAAAAGCAGTCAATACAAGGCTCGGGAGACGCCTAATAGCTTATTTAGATAGCGAGTTTTGTGTATTTTTACCCTGTCGGTTTGGTACTAAAACAGCTGAAGACCTGTGCGAGCTTAATAACGAAAAACTGGTATTTAACTGCACCGGAGTAAAACCCGGTTTACTTACCATAGTGAACTTTGAACAGGTTTAAGGGACGGGAAGAAGAGTCAAGCAGTTAACAATATCGGGCGGCTGGTCAATTAATACAAGTGCACAAGTTAAAGACGTGTAATAACGTATTGCACTGGTATAAAAACAGTAGACAAGTTAAAGACCATACAAACCATCCAGCACGTTTGGCTGTCAGGTATGCTCACCATGTTTAGAACCGGCTATATTAATTTAATGTTTGTGGGTCATACGATTATGGGGCTTACCCATATGATAGCAGAAATATTCACAGTGTGGCTGTGAGAGATAGATATGTAAGTTACAAAGGAGTGAAACACGACTGAGGTGTGCCATAGGAGCGAGGATCCATCGAGTTCTGCAACTCTACCTGTCACACGATAAGAGCGACTGAAGTACTGACTTACGAGATAATCGAGGAGTTTTACCTGTGTGATATGACATGTTCTGTGTACAATCTCCACAAAGGGGACATTGTGGCCGTGTAACCCAGGCCTCCACCACCATTCCGAGCTCCACAACACCAGCCAAAGCCCTTCACGACGCCGCAGCCCCCGCCCCCACCTCCAGAGTCACCAGTGTACCCCCCACCAGAGTCACCTGAGTACCTGCCACCAGAGTCGCCTGCCTATCAGACATTAGAGTCATCAGAATACTAACAGGGTCACCCACGTACCCACCACTAACGGAGGGGGAGGTAAATTCCGAAGAACCCATAAATCTAAAGGATTTAACAATATACAAAACTTATTCAAATGTTAAAATTATGGGTGAAACGCCCAATGACTACATAATCGGTCCGGGCAGTTTCGGTAACATCTTCCTTCAAAAGTCTGCCTATTATTTGGATTGTAAGCGTTTTAAATCTAAACCACGCTGAATGATATATCTCGGAGGATAGATTGTTATGTTTAAAAGTGAATTAAAAAGCTAGGTTCGCTCATATTGCCGTAGCCTTATTTAACTTCGTTACTATCCTCACAAAAACTGCTGACGTCATCGGAACTAGCGGTAACATATTTTTTACATTTTGAAAAACGTTTACTCTGTGAGAGGGGAATATGTATAATATAACTCAGTCTGTGAGTAGAGGGCGTTACTGTTTGAGCGAGTGGGGTTTTTTTTCTCCCAGACATAATTATTTACAACATTTCTTTCTCTGCATCTCCAGTTGCCATTTTGTCATTTAAATGTAGAGTATGTGAGGGGTCCCACGCAAATCTCTCACAAATATTAATGTCATCAAACTCCTCCAAATCCAGGATACCTGTTGGGACAAGGAGGTATTGTGCAGTGCATTAGACCATGTAGAGAAAGAGGAATACAATCGTGTCAAGTGCTTAAACAATATTGAGAAAAACAAAAGTTATAACGTTATGCTATTGGAAGAGGCCAGCAATATAACGAACGTTATTGTGCTTGAAGGCGTGGGAAGAGTAAGAATGCCAGGCATAAGCTTTGGAGACATTGTCGATAGGCGTTCTAGTACCTCTCAGCGTGTCTTGAACTATTTTGGAGGTGACGCTTATTCATTTCCTAGATGGTATAAAAGATGATATTCTCTCCGGATGTTTTTTTATTAGGCAAAATAGTGATTATATGTTTTTCTTGCTATCACAAACATATAATTCAACTTTCACTCTAAAATTCTCAACTTAATTACCTGTAGGGGTCACAAGAGCCAAATATTAATAATAATATTGCTGTTAGTAAAAAAATCTCTATGTTGTTGTTGTGGATGCACGTTATGAATGTTTTAAATTAATTAATTGCTGATTATCAATATAAGAAGCTAGTAAGAAAATGATATTAATTTAAAAATTCTTAGAGCATGCTGTTTGATAATCCTTTTATATTCAAAGATAATAGACACGTGAAAAATTTGCTGGAATGAAATGTCAAATAGTGCAAACTGGCTATGATTTGTTGTTTACACAGGCGAGTTAATAAAACGTTAACAAAAAAAATTTGGTTGACTTTTGAGTATAATATATATTTAAATATTAAGGAGTAAAAAGGCTAAAACAGTATGCTATTATTATAATTGCAAACAGTTTCACTGTTTAGACAACGTTTGTAAATTAACTAAATTTGGTTAAACGTAAGGTGGTGAGTTCACACACGTACGCACACACACACAAACACACACACGCGCGCACATTCTGACAGAATTTCATTTTTATTTATAAATTGTGATGGGTGAGTAATACTCAAGGAGAAAGTATCCTATTACTCTGAAAAACGCGATTTAAGTTTTCTTGCACAACACTTAAAATTATTATGATAAGCCAAAATTGTTCACCTGTATTCATTTCTTAATCACGTTCATTCTACAACATCTAGTGAATAAAATTGGTAATTATGAATTTTTCAATGTCTTGTGATAAAACATACATATACATATTCATATGTAATTATTACCAGTCATACAATAATTTAAATACGTAATGGGGTAGGAACAGTGTAAGTATTTATGAGGGGTAAGTGCACCCATATTTGCGTGGAGGGAGAGTTAGAAATAGTGTAATGAAAATCCCCTCAGTTTAATAGGACAGTGTTCAAACTATAGCTTCCTCGATCAACCATACCAGACGAGCTCCGCTTAATTACTTGTACAGCTCACAAGACCTAAATAATATTGGTGAATGTCATTTTAAAAAATTCCTTTTTTTCTGTTTTATGAAATGAATGTTTTAAATAAAGTTTATTAATCACTTGCTGTTTGTCAATAAAAATAACTAGTAATAAAGTTGTTACTATTATTCAAACAAATCCCTAGAATATGTTGGTTGGAAATCCTTGGAGAGTTAAAGACAGGAAGGAGATGGTAATATACACATAGCAACGTTGCCAGAATGAAATATTAAATAGCGCAGAGTGGTATATGTTAAGCTTTATTAATCACACATGTGTAGTTAATATTGCTTTAGCTCAAAATAATTATCTAACCTGTAGAGTAGGAGTAGTTTATAATTTTAATTAATATGGGTTTTAGGTAAGGTGTCACACACGCACACACAGGCACACACACATATTAATTTTTAAATTTATAAATTGTGATTGTTGTGACGTTAGATTGCTACCCAAATAGAAAGTAAAAGGATTTAATTATTTAAGAAACATTTGTTTTATTCTGAATGTTTAAACTTATCCATAATATTTGAAACTGAGCTTCTAAGCTAAATAAAATTGTATTTATAGGATAGGAGAGGGTGGTCTAAATTAAAAATATGTAATAGAAAATAAACAAAATTGAATAGAATTAAAATAATTATAAATACAAACAACTAAATTTTATTTTACTATAACTAATCAGGTAGGCGAATGATTGTACTGTTGAATAAAAAAATATAAAAAGGTATTCCTGGTGCATAAAATAAATCAATAAAAAAATGCGTGACCACTCTGATCATCAGCTGGCTTCTTGCTTAATTTTCAAAAAAGTGTCAATGTACCCGTGAAACAAGCCACCAGAGTATATCTGACGATCGTAAACATATACATTGTACTCCACCACTTCGTGTACTTCTTCAATGGTGTAGCCTTTCTAAACGGCTTTCTGGATCTCATCAATCGCCCAGACTCCTGTCAACCAGCGATATTTATTGTCGTTGTGCTAACATGCGCTTTGGTTTTTCTCTTCCCCGCCTTTCCTCCACAAGATGAACATTGACTTGTCGTGCATCCATGTGGGCAATACGGGCATGAATAAATCCCACGGAGGAATCACGGTAGCTTTGGCTGTGGCTTATACTTGTTATATAGACAGAAAATTTGGTTCAAAAAGAATTTTGGGGTGGTTAATGGGATTTTTTTTTTGCAAACATAAGAATACAATGAACACACATCCAAGTACTTGATCTTCTCTCTACAAGAAATGCCTGCATTGTGTAAGAGTTTTATACAATTTGTACGCCCACCATAAATACGTCCCTGGGACTGAGGGGATCCTTAATTTACTACTTATACTGGAGTACAAATTGTTTCAAGTCCTTGTCTGTGCGTTTCATTGGCTTAAGCCAACACTCCCACATCTCTACGACCATGAAGCCGGCATTCTTAATTTTTTTTCACGCAAGCCATGCTCGCTTCATAGCGCGTCTCCATGGTCTCGTGGTGGCAGTTCTTGATAGTGGTGGTCCTGTCAGGATAACAGAGAGGTCACCGAGGCCAATAACATCCCCAAAACTGGAATACGGTGGTGGTATCTCCAGCCTTAACACGGCCGTTACCTGCATGCAGGATAGAGACACGGTGTTGATGGGCCTCCAAAAAGAGCCCTTGTACAGCCACGTATGACTGCTGGTCTGCACACCGGTAGCCACCGTTAGGGATGATACTGATTGTATTACCTTTATGATGATTTCAGTGGTAAACCAACATGACTGCTCCTGTGATCATACACGTCTCTCTGAAAGAATCTACCTTTGCTTTTTCCATGGGAATGTCTCTAAACTTTAAGCATGCCTTCCTTAGCATATCTACATCTTCACGAGATACAGTTCCAACTCACGGTTAAAATAAAAGAGATAATTTTCTTAGGCCAGCGCGTCATACTACTTCTTAAAGTGCTCCTTTCCCTCAACTGACATATCACTGATTCCGTAGTCCTCTTTTGGCAGTAGGGTTACCCCTATTCCCCCCGTTTACTTTTTTATTAAAAAACAGAGAGAAATGTCTCCTGGCCAAAGACTCGTCCAAGCTGAATGTTTTGGGTATCTTGGACAATGGCATCGAGAGAAAGTTCAGCGAATCAATAAAGCAGAGCGGGCCGTAACGAATGAACATGATTTTCCCATCGTTCATTATAAGCTCTGCAGTCCATTTATCTAGCTCTATCATATATTTATTTTAAAATAAAACTTCCATCATATCCCTTGGAATTATGGGCTAGGAGGGCGGTGTCCTTAAATATTTTTTTAACTTGCTTTAGAAATCCGAAAAATTGGTCTATTGTGGGATCAGCCTTGAATATGCGCGTCCTATCGCTCCCACATTCGGTGCAGTTATGGTAATTTACATCGATATGGAGGAAAGGCCTTTCAACACGTCTGCATGACACAGAGGTTAGGTTAGTGAAAGTTCGTGCTGGCCGCACCTTGAAGAAGCGTTTCTTGTCTGCATTCAAAATCATATACCACAAACAAGAAATGGCTCTTTTTCCAGTGACGCCTTGGATTAGGCCTGCTTCACGTAGTAGAAATGATCAAAAGGACGATGGGTCTTGCATACTATACAAAAAGTCTCATTACACCTGTGCGAATAATTTAACTTTACCAAACTGAAACATTGCCCACACACCTCACAAATCTTTTTGACATCACAGATCGACATGTGATCTCTGCAAAAGCCGTGATGTTTATGGTTATCAAAACAAGTTTGGTTTGTGAACCAACGACCACAGTATTTACGCGCCACATTTCGACCACCACTGCAAACCGCTTTAGCATAGCACTTGTTGCACGTGGATTCACATTTGTGTGCATTATTATTACTGAATAGCACACGGCAATCGCGGCAGAAGTACCAGCACTTAAATGTGGCGATCAAGGATGTTACGATATCAAAATGGTTTAGCTTATCTTTGTAAAAATACAAATCAAGGTAGCCTTTAGAGAAATGTTCGGGAGGGGTAGGCGTCTCATATAGGACTTGCCTCCCCCGACGTTCCCTGAACACGGTGTTTTTGTATTCGGAGTGTTATGTTTGAAATTGTTTCAGTTCAATGAACCCACCACCTTTAAAAATATTTACACGGGTATCACGGCATTGTTCCTCCGCTTTGTATTTTTGAATACTGCGGCCTTTTTTTTTATGGGGTTATAGGTGTTCATGTCCATTCATCCTGGTTGTCTTTTAACGTCACACACAGCCTTGATGACAGCCATTGCCCGGGAAAGACAAAGTGTATTGTCGCCATTTTGAATCGTAATGATTACTTTATTTCTTTTACTGTATGTGGTAGATGGGGAGAGTTTACCACAATGATGTGCACTCCCACGAGGCTCCTTAAAATTGCTGAGTTTAACGTACAGTTGTGTCGTACTTAAGAACAAACTATTACTTTGCAACACGTGACTTACGTTATCGAGCACGGCTCGTCTAACTGATCCGCCCACCTAAATGCGACGTATACAGGATTCAACGTTGAGTCCGTGCTGTTAAAAAGTAAGCCGACATGATTATCGGCACTGACACCATGGTCCTGCAGCTGACTGAGCAAAACAGTAATTTGCTCTTCGAGCCAACTTAATGCGTCACCATCGCTCTCTGGAGCACCAAGATGTACCGCCATATCCATACCTTGAAGGGTGGGGGTATTTCCTGGCTGCCTCACCCCTACACCACCGGCTTGCTGGAAGACACATGAATGCGACAAAACTCCAGCGGTCTGAACGGGTGCTGTGGACGCTGGGGCACTAACTGCGTCTTTCCCAAGGATTGGAAAGTCATCGCCATTATTCATTTGAGCTAAAACACAAAAGTTTGAATTCAAACTAACTTCAAAGTAAAAACTTTAAATATAATTGTTCCTGGCTTATTAATTTTAAATTATTTATTTTCTGCAAACTTACCCATTTGTTTCTCTGTAAATGTTACTATTGATATATATTACTTTTAAATTATAAACTACATTTTGTATTAATATAATATGTTCATACAATTCTTCCTAAACATAATTGCTTTAACTGATACCAACATTCGCAAAGTGTGTGTAATAAAATACACTTGAAACATGAAGTACATTAAAACTACTGTGCTTTACACTAAATAAAAAAAATATTGACCAAAAAATATATTGGGTTTTTCAAATGGCTAAGCAACAATAAAAATAGATATAATATAATTTACCTGTTTAATTATGTCGAAATATTTGAATGCTTGTAAAAATAGCTGTCTACTAAAACTTCTTGAAATAAATCTGTTGTCCTAGTCCTAAGTTAGAATATAACGTATATGACGGTATTACATGAAAAAAAAATTGACCCGACTCTTAGGGTACATCTTATTGACATCTATCAAAGATCAAATACTTCTGTACACCAAAGATGTAATAAGCAAATTAGTTACCACTAAAATATTCAAAACGCTTTGAAACATACTTCAATTTATCCAATTTTCCAATACGTTGAAACTCACTTTGATGTTTATTCAGTCCAATTAATAATTATAATGGTCAAATGAAATGATTTGAAGGTTTATTTATGTTCGCTTCAACGAGGTGTACCGCATGTAGAGGCTTCTTATTGGACAATGATATTGTTTCCTAATCGGTGATTGCCCGATTCCTGTAAAACAGCATCGATATACCTTTACTCGTCAATCGTGCTCACGCATCCGGTGAACGTGGACGTGTTACCCCACTTGTAGCTATTGGACCCAATATGCCGTGAAGGGCCGCTATCCACACTCTGTGGTCGCGTTTATTGTTCCCGAACCCCAAATTCAAGTACAAATCTCGCCCTGTGACGTAAGGAGGTAGGGGGTTCAAATCCCTATTCAGGTTGATAGGTCATAAAACGCTTATTACTTTTACAAATACAATAGTGCTTGTAGCATTTCACATTTCAAACCCATACAGATGCTGTTACACATTTTGCCCGGTTACACACTACCGTAAAAAAAAGTCAAACTCTGCCGGTGACTGATGTAGGGGCTTCAAATACCTACCAGGACGGAAGTATGACCGTTCTAGCATACATTATAGACGGTTTGCTCTGGCCTGGATTCCCTCGCTCCCCCTCACCCCATCGTGACATTTAATTATACACAAATGTTATTATTTGTGTTTTCTTTTTGAAATACTAAACAAAGAAGGTCTGTCCATTCATTATAATTGTATAAAAACACTGTGTAGCCCTAACAACATCACAGCTTTTAAAGGGTCAAAACCATCTACTGGTGCGAGTACTCCGCTTATGCTTCGATCACAAGGTGTAAAATTTAAATTCAATACGCATTGTCTGTTTTGTTAGCAGGAAGCCAAATACGATGGTAAAAAGAGAAGGTGTGATATTTTACCTGTTTGAGCTCCGTGAAACCATAATGAATCCATGCACCAGTAGGGACTAAGTATGGAGAAAACAAGTATTAGGTAGACTATTATTTGCCGAGGACCTTCCAGCAGTGGATACAGTTTACCACAATCAATGCAGCGTAAACTTCAGAAATAGAAAAGCAATTCCATCCCAGTTTGCTTTGCCCCGGAATAAAGTAACAAATAAAAATATGCAGCTGAAAGGCTGAACAAAGCAGGAAGAAAGAAGAGATTATTTTCTTGCTCTCATGCAAAAACCATATTCGACCTAGTGAAAAAAATAGAAGCAAATCTATTGAATATTTGTTCTGAATGCTCTGAGCAGTATATGGAGCTAAAAGTGACATAATTATTTGGTGATAAAGTAATATTTAATGAGAGAACAAAGGAATGGTGTAATATTTCGAGCAGGTGCTTCATAAATTCTTCAGCAATACTATAATACTCCAAAAGGAGAGAATGAAGAGGCAGAAAAAAAAATCGAATCATTGAAACAGCTGTAAAACTGCTTAAGAGTGATGTGAAATCTTTTCAAATCTCTAATGATTATTATCCTTTCACTGAAGATATGGATTATATATATAAAGCCCTGAACCTATTGCCAGACAGTCATAAAGTATTTATGAGGACGGTAATTGGAGTAAAGAATTATAAGAAATCTGCTTCTATAAGGCAAGCGATTATGCAAGCAATAAAACCACGATTCTTTGCTGCGCCTCTCCAATCGGGATTGGCAGTACAAATGCACTACCATTTTAGTTCACGGTTTTGATTGATTTTCTACACCAGTAGGGCTTCTGTTCCACCTACAACAAAGTACAGAAATATGAGGGGAGTGCATCAACAACTTCGAACCTTTATACTTTGATAAATTCTCATTAGGTTGTTCAATATGTTGGAGATAACATAGAACTGTGGCTCTCAATACCCCCTTATTTTTCAAAAGTCAAGCCATGGACCCCCTACTCTTGGAACTGTTGATATCTCTATGGTAATTAGTTACCTGTGCGAAGGAATTGTTTGGAGAAAATGTGGGTTATCCTATAGTAAGCAAAGGATTGTAGGTAGGTATAGTAGAAAATATACCATAAATTTGGTTGTATTACCACAAACAAAATTACACTGATTTAATAAGGAAAAAAATACTAATTTAATTTTAGTAACATCTATTACAAGTGAACAACTTATTACATGTATAACAACTACTAAACCCTAAATCTTATGGGAGGAATCATGCTTCTTTGTGTCTCAATCGATCGCTTCCACATTTGGTTCAATATTTCCTACTTTTAATCTTAAATCTGGATAAGCAGTGAGCCGATTTATATGCGTGTTATTCACATAACAAAATGTCGAAAATATTTGTTTACAGAGATATATGGGACAAAAGGGAACTAGATGCTTCAAACTGTTTCACCAACTTTTTATAATCAGGAAAAACCTTCACCCAGAATTGGTCCATTCTACATTCTTTGAAAAATGATTTCAATCAACCATCACAAGTCACATCAACAAGTGCATCTTGCTCTTCCGCAGATAGAGTTGTGAGTTGTACATCACCACATTCAAAAGGATTCCTTGTCCATGAGTTCTCAGGATTTATTTACATCACTACCTAGCAGGCTTGTATTTAGAGTGTTCAAGTATGCGAAAACGTCTTCTAAGTAGGTTGTTCAACTGATCACATGGAAATTTTGAATCAGCCAGAAAAAGTCGTACCTCATTAAGTAACTCAACGAATCGCGTCAATATTTTCCCCCTTGACAGCCAACGCACTTCTGTATGCAAAAGTAGCTGCAAATGTTGGCTTCCCATTTCTTCATACAGTTTTGAGAAGATCCTAGAATTCAAAGCTCAAGATTTGATAAAATTAATAATCTTAACAATTTCATCAACCTGAGAGTCTTTTGTTTCCTCCTATATCACTCCTTGATCTTTTCAAAGATTCTGTCTGTAACCACGCTTTCATTTTTTTTTACCGGTTGGACTACCTCCATCGGTTAAAACCACCCTCTTTATATGCTTGGATTGGACCAGTTTTAGAAACTTCGGATGTTTTCCATGAATCTCAAAGCACTGCCTGTCGGGCGGCTGGACATTGGAAACTTGTACAAAACCAGCCAATATAATGGCAAGGTCAGCTTTAGCTAATGTCAATCAATCAGATGCAAGCGTGGCAAAGCCATATTAAGCTGAAGACACGGTAGAGCTCACCTAGATGCGCAGTACTGCTTTCACACATGATGTCACCATCGAAGCAAACGGACGGCGGGAGATAGCGTATTTGTCCAGTCATTTTAGATAAATTTTTTTGCAAATAGTGAAAAAAAATGATAGCTAGATTTTGGTAAATATGCTCATTTAAATATGTAGTCTAGCATACTAAAAGTCCTCATGAATACCGTGTGAGCTTCCACCGCTGTGACCTTGAAAATACTTTTTTTTTTTTTTGCGTATGTCTCGTGAACGGTGGCACAAAATTAGCGTATAAACCGAACGGGTAGTAAGACGCAAGACTAAGAAAATCCACTAACTTGGTATTTTTTCCTTAGCTTCTTGCTCCTCGTTTGAGCTATACGTAGGATAAGGAATGAGAAAGGTAGAATTTAAAGAAATATTCACTCATTTGCGTGGAGCGGTAGTGAATAAGCTTTTACGGGGTAAATAGCTCTGTAAGTATGACCAGGATTCTAACCCCAATCTCCTCAACACCGGAAATCCAGTACAATAGTATATTGACGCATTGGACCATGTGACCACCAATGTGTTTATTTATTAGAGTTATAAATTATTTTTAAAATATTTCATAGACTTTACTTGTTATTTTACGTTTACGATTATTTGTTGAACACGTTGTTTACAATTTATTAACTTGTCGGTCAATAGGTTCATTGAATCAATCTAGACTTATTTATACCAGCAGGTCCTCTCATGTTAACAGTTGTATATCTTATCACATGTTCCCAAACGTGCCGATCAATTGACCCACTCAAGCTTTGAAATATATTTTTTTTATTTGGTCAACCAGTTGTCTGTTGATCACTTTGCCTTCTTGTACATAAGCTTGTAGACCAGTTGATCCTAGTCTTGTAGGCCACTTGACCTAAGTGGCATTCCAACATTTTTACAGCTTGTCAGCCAGTTTGTAAGGTGCCCATCATGAGATCTGTTAACTATTATAATAATACCGAAAAGTAATACATTTTTTACTACAAATAAAGAACTCTAAAACCTGCTCAGGTGCTAGCATGGTCTCTAAGGTGTCACTCTATTCTTAGATTATACCGTTAAAGACAAGGAGATCGGGGTTCGATCTTGGTTGTATGTACTGAGGGTAGTTTTTATTATAAATAGTTTCCCACTCTCTAAGAAAATGCGGGTGCACTTACACTAATTCAGCTTTCCTAATCCCTAACTAATTAGTGTAATTAGTACATGTGAGTACACCCCAACCGGATAGTAGGACTTGGTGCTAAAATAATGATAAAAGGACCCTTAAATTTTCACCACTCAAATTATTTCATTAAATTGCTTAGTAATACATATTTTTTCTTCTAAGAACCCATTTTTTAAATATAGGCCTAATAGTATTCGGTACAATAAATACTTTGCGACACGTGTAGTAAGTACATTATTTTAAATTATTAGTATTCTATGAATCTTAGTAGCCAGGATTCAAACTCAAACCACAGCTCCCGGTTGAGCCATGCGGTGACAAGTTATTTTTTAAATTACTAAATAACAGTGAAGTTCCTTAGTGGATTTTTTAAAAATCAATTGGAAAGTTATTAGTGCACTTTCTAAACATCCTAAAAATTGGTTATAATAGTACATGACCTACAAAATAAAAAAAAATTGAAGATATAACGTGCACTTTCTGAATACCTACACTGAAATGTGGTTATATAAGCACACTATTTACAAACCAGCAAAATCCTAAGACAGAACCCGAGACCGTAAATTCACCAAAGTTGATCAATACTACACCCCAGCGGGAATCAAAAAATTAGCTTAGTAAGAAGACCCGTCGGCCCAATTATCTAGAGCAGTGGTTCCCAACGTGGGGTACGTGCCAGGACGTTTGGGGGTACGTGGAAACATTTTGATAATGGTGAAAAGAGCTACATTTGCCAGCAGTGTAAGACAAAAGATCAGTCAAAAGTTATAAAAGTAACTTAACGATATAGCGAGTGTCGGAGCTTTTTTAAATATATTTTTGACTTTGAGAAAATGATTTTAATTTCAAACATAAAATAATTTTATAATTATTAATTAATTAATTAAATGTGTTTGTTTTTTAATCTCATTATTAGCTTATTTTTTCAGTTGCAACAAATAAATTATTATAAATAACTGCTACTGTTGTTGTAACGACTTACATGAAATAACACTCACCAACTCGGACAGCCCACTCTCAGAAGGTCAAAACGCGGCAATAGCTCGACCACCGGCCTCCGCTCTTGCAAGATACAACGAACTGACTGGACGCCGCGCATAGCCTGTGTACAGCGAAGCTCAAACACGTGTCCGGCCAGCAAAGAAAATGGAAAGAAGAGTTCCGCTTCCGGCTACGCGGAGCTTCTAGGTGCTTCGATGTGCGTCTCGAACTTCCCCTTCCCCCTAGTTTGTAATGTTCTTCAACCTTCCATTCCTTCGATCACCCCCCCTTTCTGAGAGTTATGACTTTGTATATATACTAGCCGTACCGGGATCTCACTACACTTACTACCCCACCGGCTTGAGGACAAGAGGTGAGGACGGCGACTTGGTCTCGGGGAATATTATCATTTTATCAAAATTACTATTTCGACGTCATGGGGGG